>JAQIUQ010004601.1:32500-175000 GCA_030378365.1 Hybognathus amarus | reverse complement strand
TTCTTAAGCCTGGTATTTTTTACATAAGTTTTTATTTTTATTTTTTTTATAAGTAAAGGCATATAACCTGTTTAATTGTAGTGCATTGACAATAGTTTTATATAATTAGTGTATTAATTAAATTAACTTGGTCCATAAATCAAAAAAGTAAGTAAATAAATCAAAAGGAAGTGTGTTAAAACTTCTGCATACATTAACTGATCTTGATGAAACTTCAGCAGTGTGTTCGTTGTAAGAGGTCAGTCACATAGATGTGAGTCAAATATATAGCGCCACCAACTGGCAGCAGAAAGTGTTTCACTTTCAAAATGCTTTGAAATCGCACTCTTACTTTTACCCGATTTGCTTCAAATGTAAACACACGCCAGATGAAGAGCTGTGAAAGCATTATTCAATATCTAAGATAATGTTGCCATAGCAACGCATCAAACTTTAACATTCCTTTTTTTTGATGATTTTGAGTCTCTTAGCGGCTTTTGGGGCCCTTAATGGGTTTGAAAACTCTTGAAACTTTGCACACAGGTCAGATCCCACAGCCATCAGAGCCGGGCTGAAGATGGTACCCGGGTGTGGCAAGGGGGCTAGACAGCGCCCCCTGGAACGGGGTCCAAAAACTTGGTCCATAAATCAAACACGCTTGCATGTAATAATATGAAACTCAGTACACATGTTGATCTCATCGTTTCATATATTCATATATTCTCCTCAAGCCGGACAACTTTCTAATTTACACTCATGAGCTAGGACCCACAGAAAGTCAGATATTTTGGTTTGAAAATGTTGAGTGTCTCTCTGAGCCTACACTTCTGTATGGCAAGCCCTTTTAACATTTAAAAGCTAAGTTTGACTATTCGTAATTAACATTGTAGATATCAACAACGTCTTTCTAGTCGTAATTACATTTTGGATAGTTTGTATTATCATTTAAGATATCTGTAACGTAATTGTGACTAGTCGAAACGACAGATAGAGTATGGCAAACCGTTTTAACATTTAATCATTTTAACCTACTAGTCTCTATTTTCATGCTACTAGTACTTATTTTTTAGATACTAGTATCTATTCCATTAAGTACTAGTACTTATTCATTAGCTACTAGTGCTTATTCTTTAGATACTAGTGCCTTTTCTTTAGATACTAGTGTTTATTCTTTAGGTAGTAGTACCTTTTTAAAGATACTAGTACTTATTCATTAGACACTAGTCCTTATTTATTAGATACTAGTACTTATTCATTAGATGCTAGTCCTTATTCATTACATACCAATGCTTATTAATTAGTTATTAGTACTTATTCATTAGATACTAGTATCTATTAAATAGATACTAGTACTTATTCATTAGACACTAGTACTTATTTCAATGGTGACTAGTAACTATTCTTTTGTTACTACTAGTCACATTTTTTCCATTGACTTCTATGGTGATCTGTCATTCAGATATCAACTATTCAGTTCTGACTAGTATGTTAGTATGTATTCCAATTGTGGAATACATACTAGTATGTATTCCAAAGCAGGGGTTACTGTTGCCTTCGTGCATGCACAGAACCCAATAGTACCAAGGTGGCGGTGCCACCGGCTCTATATATATATATATATATATACACTCACCGTGCCACTTTATTAGGTACACCTGTCCAACTCTGCGAGCACTTAATTTCTAAGCAGCCAATCACATGGCGGCAACTCAGTGCATTTAGGCATGTAGACATGGTCGAGACAATCTCCTGCAGTTCAAACTGAGCATCAGAATGGGGAAGAAAGGTGATTTGAGTGACTTTGAACGTGGCATGATTGTTGGTGCCAGAAGGGCTGGTCTGAGTATTTCAGAAACTGCTAATCTACTGGGATTTTCACGCACAACCATCTCTAGGGTTTACAGAGAATGGTCCGAAAAAGAAAAAAACATCCAGTGAGCGGCAGTTCTGTGGGCGGAAATGCCTTGTTGATGCCAGAGGTCAGAGGAGAATGGCCAGACTGTAGTTCGAGCTGATAGAAGGGCAACAGTGACTCAAATAACCACCCGTTACAACCAAGGTGGGCAGAAGAGCATCTCTGAACGCACAGTACGTCGAACTTTGAGGCAGATGGGCTACAGCAGCAGAAGACCACACCGGGTGCCACTCCTTTCAGCTAAGAACAGGAAACTGAGGCTACAATTTGCACAAGCTCATCGAAATTGGACAATAGAAGATTGGAAAAACGTTGCCTGGTCTGATGAGTCTCGATTTCTGCTGCGACATTCGGATGGTAGGGTCAGAATTTGGCGTCTACAACATGAAAGCATGGATCCATCCTGCCTTGTATCAACGGTTCAGGCTGGTGGTGGTGGTGTCATGGTGTGGGGAATATTTTCTTGGCACTCTTTGGGCCCCTTGGTACCAATTGAGCATCGTCTGCAACGCCACAGCCTACCTGAGTATTGTTGCTGACCATGTCCATCCCTTTATGACCACAATGTACCCAACTTCTGATGGCTACTTTCAGCAGGAATGCGCATATGTCATATGTCATATATGTCATAAAGCTGGAATCATCTCAGACTGGTTTCTTGAACATGACAATGAGTTCGCTGTACTCAAATGGCCTCCACAGTCACCAGATCTCAATCCAATAGAGCATCTTTGGGATGTGGTGGAACGGGAGATTCGCATCATGGATGTGCAGCCGAGAATCTGCGGCAACTGTGTGATGCCATCATGTCAATATGGACCAAACTCCCTGAGGAATGCTTCCAGCACCTTGTTGAATCTATGCCACCGAGAATTGAGGCAGTTCTGAAGGCAAAAGGCGTCCAACCCGTTACTAGCATGGGGTACCTAGAATAGTGGCCGGTGTGTAGTGTATATATATATATATATATATATATATATATATATATATATATAAATATAGCTGCGAGCAGCGATGGAGGGCCAAGTCCGGCTGACGCGCCATCCCGGTGCCTTCAGGCACCGGGGTTGCGGTGCCATCGGCTTGGGCCCGGATCGCTGCTCGCAGCTAGATCTTTATATATATATATATATATATATATATATATATATATATATATATATATATATATATTTTCAACTTGAAATGGTAATTGCAGCAACCCATCACTTCTGTAATGTTATTACACAAAAATGCATGTTGTTAAAGTAAATGTGGCAATTTATATTTTAATGGGGAATATATAAAGACAATTTTTTCCTCTGGAATAATTGGCACCAGTGATTTGTTAAAACTTGGAATGTACTCAGAAAGGCTGCATTTATTTGATCAAAAATACAGTAAAAAACAGTAAAATTCGTGAAATATTATTACAATTTACAACATTCGTTTTCTTGTTAATGTATTTCAATAAGTAATTTATTAATTAATTTATTAAAGTCATTACTCCAGTCTTTAGTCACATGATCCTTCAGAAATCAATATGCTGATTTGATGCTCAAAACATGTACTATTATCAATGAAGCCGTGTTACTTAAGATTTTATTGAAACTGTGATTCTGTTCATTTATTTTATGAACAGAAAGTTTAAAGGCAAAGCATTTAGACATCTGTTGTAAGATTACGCATTTCTTTAGTTTCAATTTATATCAATTTAATGAATTCTTGCAGAATAAAAGTATTAATTTCTTGTTAAAAAAAATTGTACTGACCCCTAACTTTTGAATGGTAGTATATATTAATCAATAATTAACAATTAAGTACATTTTGTGTTTGTTGACTTTAAAGACAGTACGGGACATTTCAGTGAGTGACATTCTCATTCTTGAGCATTTGATTGGACAAAAATCTGAGTAGTGCAGGAAGAGTCATCAATATTTTAGCATTTTCCCAGAATAGAAAGCCCGCAAATTGGTTTGTAAGTATATAAAATGTTCATAGGGACAATATAATCTATAGGCTTGAGATGCATATGGCAGAATGTGGCATAAAACGTGTAATTGTTTTTGTAATTTTGAGGCATTTTTCCCAAAGAGGATAAGATGAAACAAAACATTAGACAAAAGTTAAACACATTTGGACACAAACAATCAAATAAACACACTACAGCTGAAAATAGACTGTTAAGACAGGAAATAACATGTTTGCAAAAGCAGTATCTCTTAGCCGTGAGTGAGTGAGTGAGTGCGTGTGTGTGTGTTCACAGCGGTTTTAAAGATGAGTGTTTTCAGGCACCGTTGAACAGGTGCCAGTTGGAGTGCGCTACAGTGAAAAAAACAGCGTGTGTGTCTGACAGATGTGTGTGAGACATCAATCCACACATCCTAATACTAGATCTACAGCACCGCATGAGTGCGTGTGTGTGCACATTTTCTGGAAATATGCAATCATCCAACAGACACAAACGCGATATGAGACTTCACATTGTCTACACTTGCAGATATACAAAGAAATGGTATATTTATGATTTAGGATCAAAGGATCCCATAATGGGGGAGGCTGTCTGTAGGGTTTAGGCTGAGATTTGTGTGAGCGATGTTTGTTAAACAGAACAGGGCATCAGTGTGTAAATCTCAGCGTCTGTCTCTTGTGCAGCTGTGCAGGTTGTGTGGATGATGGCGAGGTTACTTCACCTGAAAGTTCAAAGGTTCAAGCAGCTCAAGCGCCGAATCAGTGTGAGTTTCATGTGAGGGCGATGAGCCTTCAGACGTCCAATGGGGAAAATCTTTCAATTGAATTAAGTAAGACTGATTAAGTAGGTTCAAACGTAGGTAGTTTCAGATTTCATTTAGGCCATTTAGAATTAGGCCATTTAGAAATAAACTTTTTGGTTTTACTTTTTTTTAGTAGAAAATCAACAATTCAATCACAATGAATGGGGACTGGAGCTTTTAACCTTCAAAAAGGATGTGAAAGCTCCATAAAGGTGGTCCATAAAGATATAGAAGTCATACGATAGATTGTGTGAGAAAGTCATTATTGACTGAAAAGAAAAATCTCCATTCGTGAGTAGTGAATCATGAACAAATCATTTAAATTGTTCATTTGATTCATTGAAAAGATCTGACTCAAAATGATTCATTCAGGATTTGGACATCAATACTTGTCACTCAAACATGCTAAAGAGAGCTAGAGAGGATTTTGGTCTTATTGTGTATGATTCGTCATAGGGATCACTTTTAATACACTTTAAAGGCCTGTTCACACCAAGATTAATATTCAGAGGGAAAATTTAGCATCGAATAAATGGCTGTTAATGTATCCGTTTAGTAGGGATGTGCCTGAAGCCTAATTCCAAATTCAGAAAGGCACGGAAAATGAAAAATGCATTCTACTGATCCCCTAAAGGTACATGGTTAGGTTTGCTGCGGTAGTTCGATTATACATTACAGTACATTTTCACGTGAAGACAGTAAGGAGAGATGACTGACGGCTCTAATAGAAAGTGTCATTTCCTTTCCAAACAGTATTTTGGCTTCGGGCACATACCTACTGTTTAAACTTCCACGAATATTAGTATGGAATCAATTAAGTATTTCTGCTTTTCTATAAGTGCCACCTACTGTCAAATAAAAATTGTATTTTCCTTTCATGCCGAATATTTGTATTGGTGTGAACATGCCTAAGAGTTGCTTATGAGTTATTTTTTGAAGATTGAATTCTCCAGTCCGTAGCCCTCAGAATATCTCTTTCTCTTTCCCCACAAAATAAAAAGAGTTATAGGTTTGGAACGGCATGAGGGTGAGTAAATGATGACAGAATTTTCATTCGACAGTCTCTCTTATCCTGATTTAAGTCAGGAACAGGTTGTGGGCAGATCTCCTGCTCAGCCTCTTTGCAATGTCACTTCCACAGCCTTGCGGTCATAAATAAACCACAGATGTGTGGAACAACAATCCGTGAGACCCACCCCCACTCCCAGATTGAGTTACATGCCCACAATCTGCACACTTAGGGGGCCATACCACTAATCACACGCCGTAGGGGGGTTATGGGCCACGCCAGCTCCTCAACCTGTCACACGCTTGGTTTGATGAATGAAATCAATAAAAGTCGTGTGGAGAAATCTGGAGTCAATGAAGGTTTGGAACACACGCACATGCACAAAGAAAGAGCAGGTATGGACATGGGAAATTTGGGCAAACATCTATTGGTAATATAAACAAACACACAATTGATACAGACAAGCTTTTTGAACTGCATTCCTGTTTAAGAAGATGGAAAAAAACACACACAAACCTGTAAGGAGAAGGCTCGGAGTGCTGGGATTGGAATAAGGGCGGCCATGAAAAATGCTGTGACATTACTGATGGAGGTCAAGGCCACACTAGCCCCAGTCCTCTTCAGACATTCACCAGTGCGGTCCTGAGGAAAAAAACACACTGTTGTTCACACTGTAAACAAATCCACAGCAAGAATTGTATTCTTCCCCTGGAGTCCACTAAAGGCAGGCAAACACTGTGCGATTTTCGTCCGATTTTGAGACGAATTCTGACTCTGTACGAACTCTATTTTCGCATCGGAGCGATTTTCAGCTTTGTCGCACGTCGTTTGTCGTGCAGTGTACAGGGAGAAACAAGAGGCGATTAACCTCTCATGATCGACAACCTGATGGTCGGATGAATTTCTGGCATGTCAGAAATTTTCGGCGCTCCTCGTGACTATATCGCACAGTTGAAGCAAAGCTACGAACCGATTGCCCTAAACTCAGTGCTTTTTCCCTCACTGCGCCTGCGCGAAAACAGAAGTTTAACCATTAAATCTGTAGCAAAAATAAAATTAAAATAAAAAAATGAAAAGAGGGAGATCTTTAAGGGATATCTCCACTTTTTCTGAAATGGGCTCATTTTACAACTGCCCCAGAGTTAGCATTTGGGTTTTACGCTTTTGAATCCATTCAGCCGATTTAGTGATATTTAGAAGAATATCAGTAACCAGACAGATTCTGGTCTCATTGACTTCCATAGTAGAAAAAAATGTATACTATGGTAGTCAATGAGACCAGAAACTGTTTGGTTACTGATATTCTTCTAAATATCCGAAAATCGGCTGAATGGATTTGAAAACAGTAAAACCCAACTGTTTAACTCAGAAAATGAGCCTATTTCCAAAAAAAGTGTAGTATCCCTTTAAGTTCTGTAGTTCAAACTAGCTACAAATCACTGTTGCTTACCTCCAGTTTGTATTGCAAAATGGATAATATTACCCACGTCTTCCAAGCCACCTGCGATGTAACACCTCTTTTATTAATTTGTTAAACAATGTTTTTGAAATAAACCTGTTTTTAAATTTTCATTGATGATTAATTATGGCAATGTTCGGACATATTATAGACTGTTAATAGCTATTTTATATGCCTATAATTCATTGTAATCGACCTAAATGTTTTAGACAATTTTTAATGAGGAGTAAGATTATGTAATATTTTATTATCCTCACAGCATGGTCTGTGAAAATATTGCGTGGCAAATTAATTACAATAGCGGATCAATTTAATAATAAAATTAGCCTATAGGCCTCCCCTAATAATTATAATACAATAATACTACTAATAATTAAATGCATAAATTGAAAATGCTAAATCATCTTGAAATTGATAGCAGATGCTTGGTTTGACAATATCTCTGGATACATACACGTATATAGGCGCAATCCAGGGGGTTATCGCAGATATTACACGTACAGTGTGAGCAGTGAAGTCGCAGCTCGACGATACAGTGTGAGCACATAAATCCTGAACTTTGGCTTTGCATCTCATGCGATTTTACTCGTTGAGTGTGAGTTGGTACCTTGCTGAAATCGCACAGACATCGCACAGCGTCGGCCTTAATGTTAGTCAAGGTTTCTTGCACCAAAAAGTGTTGTATATTAGCTTTTCATGTCCATTTTCCAACTTCTCTCTGACTCAGAGAATTAAACGGGCTGTTTTTGCTACTGTACCTCAGACTACAATACATAAACAAATGAAATGAGTAACAATGGCATCACCAAGTTGCTGAATACTGTATGTAACAACATGTAAACATGGGGAGTATCATATTAATGTGTGCAGATTGACATCTATCCCATGGTTGTACTTTAGTCTGTTGCGGTTTAGTTTAGATGGCTGATCTAGGAAGATGACAGATATCTGACTCATGATAACGTTGACATTTTATATGTTTAGTATGTATGTTGAGTAGATTAAAAACTGTGATATACTGCAAACTTAGTCACTTATTATTCTTTCATCTAATTGTTGTGCTTTGCAGCTCTAGATGTTCTGAGTCTACTCTGTACTGCTTATTTTAAGGCAAAACTAATGACAAATTCGATTAAAAGTCTTAATAAAGCATTTATTAATATCTTGTCATATGATATAAAAAAATTTTTGTTTAGTGTAAACTTATTCAAAACTGTAATATACCGTGAACTTTTTCTAATATGAATATATTTTTCATCTGAATGTGGTGTTTTGAACAATATATTATCAGCTTGATTGAGTTGGAATTTCAGTAGAGTAAAAAAAAGAGTTTAACTAGAAACTTATGATAAATGATCAAAATACAATTATCAAAACTGAGAGTAGGTGCAGTCTCTTGATATTCTAACAGTAAGACAAAGCTCCAATTAAAAATAAATCGTTTATTATTGTCACTCTCGGGCCTCGATTACGTTCTTCGTGAAAAAATCACCTTTAAATCACTGACAGACACATTATGACTTAACTTGGATTTAATCGTGCTGAAGTTTAAATCGAAGAGAGCTGATAATCAAACAAACTGCCTTGACAACTCTAGCTCAACTTCTGATGAAGAGCTTTCTTTCTTGCCCCGCTATTATGTGGATTTTTTTGGAAAGAGGAAATAAGCAAAAACAGATTCATTTCCCTCCCTTCTCCCTATCCCTCAATCACAAAGAAATATTTTCCATCAATATAATTTTAAACAAAGAAGCCCATGGTGCAGAAACACGATTGGCTAGGATAAGCTCTCTCTCCTCGTTTCAAAGCCATTCAGGGTACGAGGCGCAAAAGAAACAGTTCAAAACTCCATCTCTGTACACACAGAGGTAGAGATGAGGAGAAGGAAAGAAAGAGGGAAAGTTTTTTGTGGTGTCTGAGGACGTGCAGGACCACACACAGAGAGCTTTAAGACAGGAGGGCTCTGCACTCTCTCTCCTCCCACAGGGGAACTGTTTACTTTCCACACAAAAGTGTCGCTGCACGCTGTGCAATCTCATATAAACACAAGCAAATACATGCCTGAACTCAGCCGTCTGCATTGGAGTAATCTAAATCACCTCTCATACACCACCATGCCGTACACGCACACAAAGCTAAACAAAGATACCCTGACAGATAGATAGGCGAAAGCACAAACACAAATTTACTTAAAAAAAATAAAACAGATCACATACACATAAGATTGCCATTGTCCAATCAAATTTTGCAGGCAAAACTAGCTACTCAAAAATCCTTAACGTCTGTCCTAAGTAATGGCTATACAGAAACTGATTAAAGATTTATTAAAAAAATGAGATGATCAGATGATCATACCATGGTATTTTGATAAACTAAAAAGACCAAAAGTATTTGTAAAAGTATGAAGTATAAAAATAGCTGTACAGCAGAACCAAGGACTCTTATGATCTGGTTCTTTTAAAAGAGGTGGTTGATTATGATTAGGGTTGGGTATCGAGAATCGAGTATCGACTTGGAACCGGGACTAACTTTTTGTTTTTCCCGGAATCGTTCAAATGTTAAAATTTCGATTCCTGAGTTTTGATATTCACAGTCCGCCGACCGGAAGAAGAAACCACTGAACAACACCAACGAAGAAGCGTCTAACTCGGAAGTGTTGGCATAACCGTGCGAGTCGAACATGAGTAGCTTACGTCGGTGGTCCAAAGTGTGGCTTCACTTTTCTAAAAATAACGAAATCAAGGCAAAATGCAAAATTTGTGACAGAAGGAGTATTTCCTTCAGAAAGACCATTGGTTAGCTAAGGTTAGCTAAAACTTTTTTGACCCTGCCTCTTAAAAGAATCGGAATTCGAGAATCGTTCAGGAACCGGAATCGAAACAAGGAATCGAAATCGCAATCAGAATCGTTTAAATTCAAACGATACCCAACCCTAATTATGATTTCACTTTTTTAAACTTTAGTCAGTGTGTAATGTTGCTGTTTGAGCATAAACAACATCTGCAAAGTTTACATTCGCTTCAAGTTCAACATTTGCTTTTAGAATAAATCGCTTTTTAAAGACAACAAAGGTTGGTTGGTACTACAAAAGTGACATCACCTACCCTAGAATTTACATAAACTCCGCAATGATTTAAATCTCTTCAAAAAATTAATTTTTTAATTAATCAAATCTGTCATATCAGCTACATAACACTATAATGAGAACATCGTTATAATTGTGCGCTTGGGACTTTTGTTTTTGTAATCAGGCTCTCAAAATTAGATAAAAATTTGGATTTAAATTTATCGGCCGATATATCGGTTATCGGCTTTCAAATATAAATAATTATTGGTTATCGTATTTGGCCAAAATTTTCATATCGGTGCATCCCTACTTCAAAGTATGTTATAGAATACAATGGAATAACCATCACCATCATACAAAAAAACAATGGTAGAATTTTTTTTTCTCAATCTTGTGACATTGTTCAGTGGTCCTCGGTAGATCAAAGTGTGTTAGTGTTTTTGAAGTTACATCACAGGTCGGGGCAGGTACACACACATTCCTTTATGTAAGTGATAACATGAGGGTACGCTCTGATATACCCCCTTCCTCCTGATAACATACTAGCTCCCTCATTTCTGAACTGACTGCCTTGTCTCTGACACTATCTTTGGATGTGTACTAGTCACTGAGTATTTCTGAGGGTCTGTCACAGTAGAAAACAGTAGTTGTTTAGAAGTGTTCCCTGTTTTTCAGGGCTTGTGGAATGAGATAACACACCTCAAATGGAATCCTTTTGTTCTGGCCAGTCTCGCTGAAAGCATGAGCCAGGAGAAAGACATCGTCCACCCCTACACCAAGAGCTAGGAACGGCAACACCTTTACCCACATAAAAAAACAGAAAAGCATGCTACATGTGAAGATAGTGTTTGAGTAATCTTAGGGGCTGAACACATTCATTCCACTGTGCTACTTTTCCATTATTTGTCATGTTTATGAGTTGTTACCTGTGTGGTAGCGGCGTTAAATGAGATGCCCAAAAGCGAGCAGAGTCCCAGTCCAGCGCGACAGAAAGAGTGACCAGCAAGACTCCGGCCAGTCCGACTGCCCCCTGAGACTTGGCGCAGTCCCACCGTAGCATGGTCAGACACGCATAGGCAAGCTGCACACAGATAACACAGCTATAGCGTTAATCTGACATTATCACATTACCGCAGTGCCGTTCTCATGAGTGCGGTCACGGCACAGCAGGGTCAGGCATGCATTGGCAAGCTGCATGTAACATAACACTAGGCCTATACACACCAAGTCTGAATTTTCAACATGAAAAAAACTTGCACGACAAGATTTAAAATGAAAAAAAAAAGTCTCAATATTTATGAATGATCAGTTGATCAATTGAATCTCAGGCTAGGTCAATTTTTTTCTAAAATTGTTTTGCCTTTAGACGCTTGTAGAAAGAGATGCACAGAAAATTATATATGAACAGTTACTGTAAAAGTAGATTCGAACTCTTAACGACTGCATGAGAAGTTATCTGCTTGCAGTGTTATTTAATTACATTTAAAGTTAATATACATTTTATTTACTGAATTTTAACTTCATTAAAAATGTGTTTATAAATACAAAATATACAATATTTTAATAAATTACAAGTCAATAAAAATTAGAGTAAAGTATATTTTAGTTTACTATAAATACTAGGGTTGTAACAATATATCGTGCCACAATATATCGCAATACAAAAATGCAACAATACGTATCGTGGATAGTTCCCCCAAAATAAAAAAAATGACTGTGTGAGAAAAAGTTTTAGTGTCAGTACTACATTAAACTACTATATATAATGTTGATTATAATGTATAATAATGCAATTTGGGTCCTGATAATGCCAAATGTCTGATGTTACCAGTAAAAGTGTCCTACATTATTTTAAATATATGTAGTCAGTGACAGAGTGCAAACATATTCATCTAAAATAATTCTGTTTTCAGCTTCAGAATCATGAATATTTTTATTCTGGTGTCGCCATTGTCCTTGCGTGAGTCCAAGCCTATTCATTTAAACTTACAATGTAATATCAAAGTTAGCATCTAAATCAACAGTATATTTTTTGTTAATCTTTTACCATATGTATCGCGATAATATCGTATCGTGAGTTCAGTATCGTGATATGTATCGAATCGTGACATGAGGGTATCGTTACACCGCTAATAAATACTTATCAGTACATTCATTTCTGTATATTCACTCTTTTTTTAAAGTATGCTATTTTGTAACGAATATTTCACAAGCGACAGAGACCTATAAACACCACGCTTTTGGTGGGATGCTCAAAGAACAGAGCAAGAGGTTTTGTATTTTCCTATTTAGTTACTCCAGTTTTGGTATAAAAATGACCTTAAGACTATGTTAACATCGAAATGAGGCGTATTCCATGATTATTCAAAGACTTGGGTGAAGAGTGTAGTGAATGAGGTTGTGCTTTAACCTGAACATAAAAGGAGAGGAAGTCTGGATAAAACTAAAGCTCTTCAGACAGAACTGGAGATGTGTGAGTGAGTTTACCATTAGGAGGTAGCCACTGGCGATACGGATCACGCTGACATCAGAGAAGGACTTAAGGATGTCTTCGAGGGTGGTGGTGGTGAACGTGAGAACTTTCTGAGACGAATTTACAGACACACTCTGCTGGACGGCCTGTGGACACACGGGACGGAAGGAAGAAAGAAAAATGATTTAATGTTGTTTATCTTCAGTTCATTAACACTCTTTCTATAATTTTCTCACTGCTCATCTTTTCCTTGTTTTGTATTTTCCCTCTGGTGATTGAAGCTAATTAAATAAAGTGGAAATCACAGTCCCACAAATGTTTCAACAGCACAATTATCCAAGAAATGAAAATCCCAGCCCCACCTCCTAAAACCACACACACTCACATCCACATCCACACACATGTTCAGCCCTGCACAAACACGCACTAAAAGGAAACCCTATGCCAAGCGGAGGTCAGGGCTGACAAAACAGAGACCAGATGATGTCACACACAAACCACCAATGGGACGGCAGCTGTGAAAGAGATTGTGTGCTGAGCGGGTTAATGCGTTCCAGACGGTCCTGTCAAATACACACACACAGATACCACACACATGCTAAAACACACACACACACAAGTGCTGGGGCCACCATACCAAGAGGGGGATTCTGCAATGGACACCCAACACTAGCAAAAACTAGCTGTGTTGTAATGTAGTCATTCCATATTAAGTGAGCAAATCTGATTTGTAATGCATTAGATGACTTAACAATGAACAATAATTTGACAGCATTTATTGTTGCATAATGTTAATTTTATAAAATATGTTGGACAAGTTAACAATTACAAGTTGTTAAAGACTAGTTATCGTAAAATATTGAGCATTGAAAAGAAAAAAATATTGACAGCCATAGTTTATAATAGATATTTTTTAGACAAGTATGCGATTAATCACACAAAAGGGTGCGATTAATCACGATTAATCGCATACTTACCGTGGAATTAGGCATACATCGTTTATCTTGTTTAACGTGTTTATTTTGTTTTATGATTTTCTATATTTAGCTATAAGTAAACTTTTCGATTAAAGGATGCTTCTTACAAAACTGTATTTTCAAAACTGTATTATTTGAGTCTTTCCAAAAAAGTACACTTGGAGACTTATAGACACCTAATAACAAGGAGCACAAATAATACATTTATGCATAAGAAGGCTCACAAAAAAAAAACATTCCAGAACAATACTAATCCAAATCCAGTGTACAGTGCAACAGCACAGAGCTTTTTAGAGCTTGTTTTCATTTTAGACATGTCAAGCTGCGATATTTCACAGGACCACACGGAAAAAAATATTTTGTGGAAACAATGTGAATAAACTGAAATGTATCTATGCGTAAATTCAATGTGCGATCCGTCGAAATTTAACCTTAATGTAAAGTAGGGCTGTCAAACGATGAATCGCAATTAATCGCATCCAAAATAAAAGTTTGTGTTTACAAAATATATGTGGGTGCACTGTGTATAATTATGTTGTATATATATATATATATATATAAATACACACACATGCATGTATATTTAAGAAAAAAAATATTTATACATAAAATATTTATATTTAAATATATTATAAATTATATAAAAATCTATATACAGTATATGCATGAAAATATTTCTTAAATATATAAAAGCATGTGTGTGTATTTATATATAAAATAATTATACACAATGTACCCACACATATATTATGTAAACACAAACTTTTATTTTGGATGCAATTAATCGCGATTAATCGTTTGACAGCCCTTATGTAAAGTGTTGATTTCTAAAACAGACAGGACCGAATTACCTCTAGAAGATGTTTTCAATGTCACAACATTGCGCATCAAATACACCTCAAGGGTTTAGTTTGTACATTTCTACAGTGTCCCATCGTGACCTTTCCTGACCTTACAGATGTGCCCCGTTTTTCCAAGTTCACACTTAACCTGAGCGTTTAAAGTATGAAAAAGAAAAAAAAAAAGGAAGTCTCTGCCTTTGAAGGACTGCACTTAAACAGCTGGGTCCTAACCTCAAGAGACACAGCACCTTTGGAATGTATGCATTACTTATGACTAAAGATGAATGCCTTCACACTGCATGAGTACATGTATGTGAGTGTATTTTCCAGGAAACACAAAGTTGGACTGAAGGAACAAATCGCCACGGGCCCCCTAAACGGTTCATAACAAGATCCAGTTTTAGGCAAAGTAAAACCCGATGAAAGGATGAATTACTAAAAACTCTACAGCAGAAAAGTCACTGTAAATTTCTCCACTAAAATAGACTGAAGTCTGGACATCAACAGAGCATCTTTACATGATTTCCACGTGCATGTACCTCAGAGTATCTCCTTTGCCAGGCCTCTAGTACGGCAGCTGCTTTGTCCTCATTCCAGTTGATGTGTGAGACTTCATCGTAGCCCTTCAAGTGCTCGTACATCTGCTTTGGGGTCATGAGTTGGAACATGGTCTGAAGAGCCTGTGCACTTTGAGGTAGAGTGAAAAGAGAACAAATGTTGAGCTGAATGTATGGTATAAACTGACCAAGTGTTTCATATACAAAATGTTGTGGTGAAATTAAACGGTCAGCACACAACTTTGTAGTGCGTTGTTCTTGGTGCAATGTGTGGCCTGAATTTTCCAAACAAATCACTCGATAGGTGTTGCTTTTTATTGGTTATTGCGTAGCATGCTGTTAAAGCTCAATTTCTTGGGGGAAAATGAAATGATAATGGTTGCTGCTTAGAAATAGCTTGGCAGTAAAAGTCTTGACATTGTCATTTCTTGGGGATAAAAATGCTGAAATACAGCGGTCTGTCACTTTGCTCCACAGACGAGCTCAGACTTCTCCAACTGTAGAGTACAGACTCCCTCAAGTGGACTGTCAACCTGCTATTGTTCAATGAACATTTCTTGAATGAAAAAACCCTTGACTTTCTCTTTTCAGAAAGCCACAAGGGAATGAAAAGATTCCTAGAAATCGTAGTGGACTGTTCCAGAGCCACTTGAGAATATTTTTCCTCTAGCACCACTGCAGAGAATTAACATTTTTGGGTGTGTGACAATGTTCTTTCATAATATGGATGCTGAATTCTGTCCCCACTCAAGGCCTAAAGAGGTCTAGGGGAAGAAAATAAAACCTTGAGTAAAAGGTGGTGTGGGCTTCCTTAGTCTGTGGGAATGAATCCTAATATGCAGTTCACTAATGATTACAATCTGCCAAGAAAAAACGTTAATGAACGTTAATGAGCGTTAATGAACCGCACCTGTCAGACGCATCTCTCTCGCAGAGGAGCGGAAGCATAAAAAGATGAATGATGAGCTGAAGATCGAGAGACTGGTGCGTCTCACAGGCGACGTTCATTAAAGGAGAACTCCGCGAACAATGACCCTTTGGTCTAATAAAACATCGGTACCTTGTTGATCGTTCTCTGAGATTTGTTTTCATGATAATCAAATGTAAAGAGTTTTATCTCTAAAAACTGTTTCAGCGTATAATGCTAACACTGGGGCATCGACTAAGTAAAAAGAAATAGCCAGTTTATCCCACTAACAAGGCTCAAAATAGCCCCACACTAACACAGAAACATAATGAGGGTTCATACATGCAAAACGAAGCATTGAGAACTTTGTAATGTACAGACCAGTTTAATAAGAAGATACATTATAAAGACAGTTCACTTCGCGTATACAGACAGGAGCCATCTTAGAAAATAAGTCTCTGATAAGTCAAACCACGAATGTTGTGCTGAGTGAGCTGAACTGTATGAAGTTCAGCGAAGTTCTGAACTGTATGAACAGCGTTCAGGGATCGACTTATCAAGACTATTTTTTAAGATGGCTCCTGCTGTGTATACATGAAGTGAACTGTCTTTATAACGTATCTTCTTATTAAATGGTCTGTACACTTACAAAGTTCTCAATGCTTCGTTTTGCATGTATGGACACTCATTATGTTACTGTGTTAGTGTGGGGCTATTTTGAGCCTTGTTAGTGGGATAAACTAGCGATTTCTGTTTACTTAGTCAATGCCCCCATTACTAGCGTTATACGCTAAACAGTTTTTAGAGATAAAACTCTTTACATTTGATTATCATGAAAACAAATCTCAGAGAACAATTGACTAGGTACCAATGTTTTATTAGATCAAAGATTCATTGTTCGCGGAGTTCTCCTTTAACACTCACACCAGCGGCCTCGCGCCGTTCTCTCAAGTCGGCCGCGTCCTGAATCGCCACAAATGCTGTTTCTGTATTCTCAATAAAAGGCTAATTCATTTTTTTATGTGAAACTTAATAGATATCATGTCAAAATATCTAGTATTGAATCGTATCGAATCGAATTAAATCGTGGGAAAATTCTGAAGTATCGAAAATAATCAAATCGTTGGCATAAGAAATCAGTATCATATTAAATCGTCATTAAGACTCACACCCCTACTGCACATGTGAGTGTGTAAGAGAGGAAAGACAAATTGATATTTTTTCCACTGCTATGTAAGGTCCAAAATGGCCTAACATATTTAAAGACACTTTACATGCTTCCTTTATTACCTTTTGAACACCCTCTATGGTTTTCACGATTGTTTATCCCCATGACAATTAAAATACATTTATTTTTCTGAATGCCATCCCAAATTGGTCTCTTACCTTAGAAGTTTGCCGCTGTCGTTCTTCTTGGTGCCACCTACAATAAGCTCCTCCTGCCAGTGCATGTACTTTTTGGAAAGCCCGTAGCAGCCACCAGTCAGAACATGAGCCACGTCAAAGGGCTTAAGATGATGACAGATCATAAATCAGACACACTCACGATGGAAAACAACATTGCTTTAATTATGTATCTTTAGCTGTAGCCTATGACTGGGAAAACAGATATCCAGCAATGATTTTTAGCTATTGCTCTATGCCATGCTTTGTATGCTGAACTTACCCGTGTCATGTTCTTGTTGGGAGCTGACAAAGGGCAGTCAGGGTCTGCGGGATTCAGGCAGGGGCGATCCATGTAGCCATGGCCCACCTCTGCTTTGACCAGCATCTCCTCCCAGATGTCCACCGGATTGTTTAGCATCTTCAGCTCAGCAATGAATCCTATCGGATCAAAGTTGGTCCACTGCATTGGGGATTTGCCACTGTGTGGAAAAAAAGAAACCATTTTATTGATGTGGACCCAAGGCGGCATTCATATTATAGCACTCACACATTACAGCCTTACTGTACGTTCACACCGCCGCCGACTTGAGCTTCCAAAGCGGCCGGAAGTCATTCATTTTCAATGGAAGCTGGCTTTTCTCAGCTGCAAGGAGCGTCAAATCCATCAGCATTGCGTTTTGGGCGTTTTGAGCGTCAATCAGAAAGTTGAAAGAAGCTCAACTTTATGGTAATGAGCTGTGACGCGGTTCAGCGGCAAAACGCCAGCAACCAATCGGAATATAGACGTCCTTCACGCTGGCTGATTCCGGAGAAACATGAATGTAAACTTTCGTTGCTACCAAAACATTAGCTCCGAGAAAATGGAAGAGAAGCTAATTATCGCAGCTGCTGTGTTTCTTACTGGTTTCCTATCATTTATGAGATGACGTTGTTTGCTTATAGGGACCGCATGAGGGCAACTTTTTTTAAAAATATTTACGAACGCTCATTTTAAAGCGGGAATGCAATTAATTTGCTCACAGTGACACCGATGTGACTCACAATAATAATAATAATAGCTAACTATTTTTTCCCGACCAAAATCGGTTATAAAAATGCAGTCATTAAAAAAGGTTTCTCTCCCTGCAACGTCAGAGCGTTCCAAGCATCCAAAGTGTCAACAAGCTTCCCCGTACTTTGACAAGCGTCCTTGACAGGGCGGCCAGAGCTTCTTCGGCCAGAAGTCGGCGGCAGTGTGAACGTACAGTTAAAGTGTGTTTGATGAAGTACAACAGAATTTAATAGAAGGCAAAAATAAATATAATGCGGCACTCATTGCGGTAAGATTTGCGTTTACCAAGGTTGCATGTACTTGATGGGCGTAATTTTGTACAAACTATGATAATATATGTATATATTTCAAGATTCTTTGATGAACAAAGTTCAAAAGAACATCATTTAACTTTTGTAACATTATAAACATCTTAACTCTCACTTTTGATCAGTTTAATGAACGAGTTCTTGTTAAATAATCTGTTAATAACTTAAATAAACAGTGCATGTTTAACCATGGACCCCTGCTTATGGGATGTTGGATGTGCAATAACTACGGGGAGCGGAGGAAGGGTGACTGGATGGAATTCCGAAGGCTTAGGGATTGATGGATGCTGCACGTCACAGCGGTGGCAGCACAAATGTAGTTGGGATTGGATTTCAGCCTGCCTCCATAATAACAGCTTTGAGAAAATGGAATCAATCCGCTCATCTGATCTTTATCCCTCTAATTATACTGCCGTGCCGGGTGATCCCGCTCAGGGCCTGGCATCTCCCCACAACTAACAGCCCAACACAGCAGTTTCGCAAACCTCCCATACTTTGCTTGCCATCTCGTCTCAGTTGTTTTTTTTCAAGACCCTCTTTCTCTTGCTGTGTCTCTCACCCGGTCTCCGTCCGCCCGTATGTTTGACTCTATCCTCAGACGGCCTTCCTCAGGCCGAGTTCACCCTCCCACTGTCCATCACCCATCCATTTCCACCGCTCCGTTGACTGATTCTCTAAGCCTCCCTCTGTCAAACCAGCTCCGCCTTTCTGTCCCCGGCACCATCTTTCTCTCATTTCTCCCTCTTGCTTTCATTCTTTCCTTTTTTCTGTATATGTTTTCTTCTGCTCGCCCCTCTGTCTTTCTCTTCTGGCAGGCCTGCGGTGGTTCAGACCACATTGTATGTGCCTAACCAGGCTTGAGTCATTATTCCAAGTCCCCCAACCAGAACACAGTAAAATCCTTATTTACATCCATGATGGAGGGAAAGGGGGAGGGGGAGGAGGGCAGAAAAACTTTTGCAGACTTGGTGGTTGTCCACTGAGTGTAACTGTTGCAAGGAGCCATTAGCAGCAGAAGTGTGAGGCCTCAAGCGGTTCGAACATTACAATGAAGGCCTTCAGAAAACCCCACTGGAGACTGTATAGCACCACTTAGGGCTGTCATTCCATTCAAATATAGTGATTAATGTAATGGTTTTTAAAATATATTCTTTATGCAACATCCCTAAGTACTCATCTGATTCATGCAAAAATATAGATTATCTAATTCTCAAACTGAAACTTCATGGACTTAATCTTACATGCATAATGCACATAGTTTTTGAAGCTTCCATGCTCCGCGCATTAGTTTTCCACTGGTGTATGCATTAACATTTCTATAAATTACAGCATTTAACTCAAAGATGATTTCAGACTCTGTTGAGATTCAATGATTATTCAATTTCACCTTACAAAGAGTGCAAAAGACTCTACTCGCATTAAACATCCTGTTTAGGTTTGATATATAAATAAATGACCCCTAAAATGGTAATTTATCAAATAAACATGGTCAAATCCACTTTTAACCACCACTCTCAAGTCTTTGATTGGATTGGAAAACTTTTTCCTTTAAATTTAGTTTGCTTGTTTATTAGTTTTCAACTTTCATTCATAGGAAGGACATGTCAGCGAAGTGTTCACTGTATGAAAATGGCCTTTTTGGCAAATCAACTTGATTTCAAGAGTCAGACTGGACAGTCAATTATAAGCTCCAGTGAAATACAGAAAGGTGTGTGTAACTTCCGGGAGGTAGACAGTTCCTGAATGTAGCTTAGCACCTTCCCAGAAGCAGTCTAGAGGAGTGATGATCAAACATGGGTGCATTTTCTCTATAATCTGAAAAGGTACATGAGCTATTACTTTCACAAGCCTTTGGGTTCCCTTCTGAAGTATTTCTACTAAAATGTCATTTTAAAAAGATGAGCATTCTTCCTTACCTGGTCCACAAGATTGTTTTCTGTATAAAGTTCTCCTGATTTGTAGCATAAATGTTCCAATTTCCATTGCCTGAAAATCCAACAGTGGAAATAAGATATAGCGTAATTTTGTGCACTATCGATTGAAAATCAAAATGTAGAAACAAAATAGTGTTTGTTATACACATAGGAAAATATACACAGTCACAATTTTTAACCTAAAAAGTCCATTGACTTATTGTGCGTCAACCACCTAATAATAATTTAAAAAAACTCAGAGGCTGTTGTGACATTACCTGTTGTACATGTAAACGTGACACTCTGCTGGCCTTTATGGCGGAGTCAAGGTGCTGCTTCAGCGCCTCTACGGTCAGAATGTTAGTACCTTCCTGTCGTGGCGTCTGTATCATGAGCTGAGGACTAAACATGGCCTCCTCTCCGATCTTCTGCCGCGTGTACTCTGAGTTCTTGATTCACCCTGCCACCCACTAGAAAATGGAAATGAAAAAGTGATGGAAAAGAAGACTCACAACAGGCTACAACAATTTAGTACTTTTATTTATAAGTCTAGGAGCATGAAATTTTGCTTTAAATTCAACAGCTCAATGTCAGAAAATAATTAAAAAGTATAAGTATGCTGCATTTTTACTATTGTTGTTATTTTTGTCCATCACCAAATGATCAAACTCCCCCAATTGGACCTAACTACATAATTTTTAGTAAATTTGTATTATTTAAAAAATAATAATTTTACTTACAAAACAACAATTACTTTTACATTTATTTATTTATTTGTTTAGCTGACGTTTTTATCCAAAGCGTCTTACAGTTGCTATATGTCATGAGGTTGCACGCCTCTTGGAGCAACTAGGGGTTAAGTGTCTTGCTCAGGGAGACATTGGTGTCTCACAGTGGATTCGAACCCGGGTCTCTACACATCAAAGGGCATGTGTCTTATGTACTGCGCTATCACCACCCCAATTACATAAATGTTTTACTTATTTAACTATTATTTATTTAACTTTTTTGTTTCACCAATTCATTTAAAAATTCACAATAAAATTTAGTTAAATATAAGATTTTTATAAAAATTTAAATGTATTTTAGGTAAAAGATGACAAAGTAATGATGTGGAGTTGAGTGGGTGAGTCAGATGCTAATTTGGATTTAGTTAATTAAGCAAAACAATCAATGTGATTAAATTCATTAAAAACACTGACACCGTGTCCTAACTACATGCGACGCGATACAAATTCCAGCGACAGCAAGTGTGTCTGTCCACACTAGACGCGACGCGACTGTGAGACGCCACATGTCAATCAAAAATCACAGCCATTCAGAACAGCGTGTGGGCGGAGTCTCTCTGTGAAAGCGCACTGCTGGCCCGCACTCGCATTGGAAATGGGTAAGGACATAATCAAATCAAGAAATAACATTATTAAAAATCAAAACATTAACAAAATATACTCATTGACTAATTTTGTTATGTAATTACAGTTGTATGTTTGCATAGAATTCATTTTGAACGCTATATTATATGCTTTCAAAATCTGAGGTAAATTATGCATTGTTGCTTGTGGCACAGTGAACTAAAAATAAATAATGTGTACTCATAACCAGTGTAATATCTCTGTGTGGGCGGATATGTCAGCCACGACGTCGCAGAAATAGGAACCGTTTCCAATATTAGAAACTTTGCGCGTCGCCACCGCGTCTGGTTAGGACAAATACTCTGATTAATATGCAAAAAGATACCTTTTAACGCTGCCACGGCGTCGCATCGCGTGTAGTTAGGACACGGTGTGAGTCAGTGAAGACAACTAAACAAAAAGATGTGTTTTCTCTGCATTATTTCGCATTGCAATCTTTTAAGATCATCACACTCAATTCACCAAGCTGACAACTTAAATGTATTCATTTATTTACTTGTTTATAAACTTGTTATTACAATCAACAAGCAGTTGAAAACAGAGAAGCATGATAAAAAGTCACTCAGTAACGAACATCATAACTTTCTCTTCCGTCACACAGTCTCACTGTAATTAATCATATCTTCCAGCCTCGATGAAAGGAAAAGCTAACACATGTACAGGCTCCCATCTGTCCTGTTAACTTCACTTCAAAAATGCCTTTCAGTACACCCTTGAACACCTGCAGTCTTCTTCACAGCCTTCAAATCAAGGCTTTTGAATTATGAGTGTGCGCACACGTGTGTAAGCACCTTGGCTTCTGTATTGCATTGGGGCAGTGCAGTCGTTGTGTGGCACACCTAAGCTCCAAAAGGAACAGAAAACCCTCACAGCTACAAAAGCAGCCTTTCAAAGAGTTTTGCTGAACACCGTCCAAGTCCGTCTCTCAAAGCTGTCGATTCTTCACGCTCTCTACCTGACCTCTGAAAATAGAAAACTTCTCCATTTCCAGGATCAAGCCCCCTAGAGAAGCAGGCAACACGGTTCACAAGGACTTCACAGTTACTTTGAACCAGGTAATAATACAGTCTGGTAGAGTCAGGCAATCTGTCAATTCCTTGTAACGTAATCAAGCAAATTAAATACTGGTGTGATGTGTTTCGGATGGCAGGTTGATGATGTTGATGCAGGGAGGAGGGTTCATTTATGGTCAACTACTTTACTTTGACGTATTGAAGGTAAATCCAACCATATTTAGGCCTAACTGACCTATTCTGCCAGAGGAGAGATTCTGAAGGCTAGCTTTGCTTGTGTATTAAGCCAAGTTCACACTCACAGGATTTTAAGCCCGATTTAAGCCTGATTTGCAAATCGTTGAGCTTGCCGATAGGTCAGGGTGTTATTGCGTGCAAATCAGCGTACGGATTGGCGCACGATGACGCTTGCCAATCTGTTAGTATGAAAGAGCCAACAACGCAGCGAATACGCTCGCAGACGCGTTGCCGAGCCCAGAAAAATATCTAGCATGCTAGATATCCAGAGCCGTCACGCGACTCAACCTCAGTGATGTCATGAGTACAGCCAATCATAGCAACACATGGGTTGAGGTCACCAGGTAAATCTTAGTTTTTTCTTTTTTTTTGCATTTTCTCAGAGCAAATCATCGCGCAAACAGTGTCCAGCACTAGTTTCTGTCTGACGTCCATATTCGCGTGTTTTGTTCTTCGCTGGGTATTGGCGTACGTGCTGTTTCGCGTCATTTCTGGCTCGTTTTATTGCTTGGTTTTTCGTGACAAAACGTGGTTATTAGACAAGATAGACTCGTTGGGTGACAGTGTTGTTGTCGACTCGTTATTTATTTGATTATTTTCAGGATTTAGACCGTACCAGTACTGAAACAGCTCTCATTGAGTCACAAATGATTTGCTCTTTTCATCCGATCGTGGTTGTATCTCTATGTAGTGCGTTGTCAAGTCGTGTAGTGAGTTACCTCCTGTTGTGGATCAATCGTGTTGTGTTGTGTGGTGTGAACAGCTCAACAACTTGAACACTCCTGATTTCACTGAGAGCAAGTCATGTAGTGTGAACCGCACACTACTATATTTCTGAGGATCTACTGACAGAAAGGCAATATAAGATCCATAACTATGTGTATAAAGGCCTTACTCAATGAGCCTGTTTTTATTACCTTAGAATGAGACATTTATATCTACATAACCGCAGGCACCCCCTTCTATGAAGGTCAACATATTGTGACATCATGTTTCTACCGTAGCCGACAGCAAACAAACAGCGCTATAGAGTGCGTTGTCACTACCTTGAAAGAGAAGCCACAGAAAGCTAGAAGCTAGCCATAGACAGTCTGACAGTGATATATATGACAGTATGACAGTTTTTTCATGCTACTAACAACTCATTGCAAAGTTTCTGGATTTAAATATGTGACTGAAACCGATTGAGAGTGATAATGGCCAAAACAAAACAATCTGATATTGTATGTCCAATGATCTTGGATTGTAAAGGCAAAATAATAGATCTGCCACTTCTATGTAATGTTTTTATTGTTAAATTTTAAAATTTTTATTGTTCATTTTATTACTTATTATAGTTTGTTGTTCTTCATTTGATTATTATTATCTTTTCAAATCAGTCACTCAGTGACTTTTTACATATAACATCAATTTACAGATTTTAAACCAATCATAAATCAAAGTGCTCAGAACCATTTGATGTCTTGACATTGATTTTTTTTAATGAATAAATAGGATAAGTTAATATTATAAACTTTTTCTTTGCACTTATTTAATTTATTTTTGATTTATTGTCAGATCTGGGCTAGCAGTTCACAATGCAGGGTACTTTGTTCGTGTGTGTGTGTGTGTGTGTGTGTGTGTGTGTGTGTGTGTGTGTGTGCGTGTGTGTGTGTGTGTGACTTTGTACTGTGTGTGTGACCGTGTTAATCCGCCGCCACCAAAGCCATATTTGACCCAGGAAAATTAAGTCAGAATCATATGTTAGCAATTACCAAAGTTTTTCTACACTAGTAGGTTTTAAACAAAGTCCTCTCCCACCTAGTTGTGTGTGGCAACAAGTCTTAGGCTCTTCACAATTTTTCCACACTCTGAACATGTGAGAATGGTTTCAATTTCACGCAGCAGAAGCAAGCATAAAACAACAAAAAATAAAACAATTTGCAACCAATTCAGCTTTTTTTTTACTGTTTTCCACCTCAAAACCATGCACTAAAACTTCAAAAACACAACATGCCTGATAACTAAAACAAAAAAAAATGTATTTTTCTCATTAACCTACTCAAGCTCTGGAGGAAGGGCTGTGTAAAGCAATCTGTAACAATTTATAAGCTATAATCCAATTTAACAATGGTTTCCAATTCACAAGACAGACATACGTTGAATATTTTAAACCATTTTAATTGTATTAAAGTTGAAAATAACCATGCTTTTTCTCTAAGGGCAGACCACCCTGCCAATGAAAAAGGCTGAGGAGGCGGCAAATGTCTACAAGCATTCTGAGAAAGTAATGGAATTTCTTTTTCCAGGGCCAAATGTAACATCTGATCTTGTTTTGGGACATGTTTATAATATCCCTCATTAATTGCAGCTTCAGCGAGCCTGAGCTTTACTTCAACATGATTATTGGGACCAGGTTGATTACATCGCTAACAAGCTTAGCATGTTCCTGATTTTGAGGCCCTGAGATCGCCAACATGTTTGGAGATGAAACAGCCTCAGATGTCAGCTTTCAATCAGAAAAGTCTCCACTCTGGATTACCATGCATTGGGTCACCTACATGTCATGAATGGCCCCTCTGATGTATGTCCTACAGAGGCAACAGGAAGGAACTATAACAATGCATGTCGCCCACTTCACAGAAAAAGACTTCAATATTGCTGGAAACGTCATATTATGACCTGAACTCTGGAGAATTCAACACCCCTCCAGAGACGCACAGGTTCTGGGGTCACAAATGGCCTTGCCTCAGGTGTGAAATTTACACCAAATGAAAATGTGAACGAGAAAGAATGACAGAGAACAAGGGTGGTTTCATTCAAACATGACTGCAGGTGTGTTTTAAGGTCTTCTAAAAAAAGCATAATTGTCTAATCCTGTGCAACAAAACTATAAAAACTAAAAGCCTATAAACTGTATTGACATGGATAGGTGTAAGATATATTCCTCCTGGGAGATTAAGGACATTTTCACACCTGGGTTGTTTGGAGCATTTGTTTCAGAACCTGGGTGTTTACTCCCTTCGTTTAGTTTAGGCATATGGTCGCAGCAACCGGTGCTTGGATCCACACCTGAATGAGGTGGTCTCGGCCTGATTGAAGGAAAGAAAGCATTTTGCCCCAATGGACCAATGAACCAAGTGGTATAATAATTTATAAGAGGAAATGTATTATATAAAAAGCAGCATCTAATAATGTGAGTCAGCACACTATTTAAAGCAGTTTAAAACCAAAGAGAACCTCTTCATCTTAAAATAGTGTATGCTCTACTTCATGCATTACAAGAATGCGGTCCTGATGAAGTCTTGTGAAACACAATGTTCTTGACCGAATTATCGAGTGTGCAATACATTAATCAAAAAAAAAAAATAATAATTAAGGTTGGGAAATGGAATTGAGAACCAGTGCATATTCAATTATTACTCTTTTTAGCAAACCAGTCAAAAAATCTCATGAATCAAACTTGAACTCATGAGTTATCTTTTGGAATTAATTTAACAACTTACTTTCTGAATTAGAGTGGATCTTGAATTACAAGTCATATCTAAATCAATATGACAGTATATGACAATGTAAAGTATAGACATTCAAAACAAATATTTGTTGTAATAGAAGTTAGTTTTCTCAAAAAAATAATAAAAATAAAATAAAATCTAGAATGAAATAAATTAAATGGACTGGACCTAGATCTATTTATCTTCTCATTACTATCCTCTAAAAACAACAGTGTTGTTCACATAATAATAATAAAGAAAATCATAATTAATTAATTATTTAAAATTCTTAATTATAATGATAATTTTTATTCTTAATTATTATTATTATTATTATTATTATTATCCTCATCATAATTATGAATTTTAAATAATAATATAAATTTCTAGAAATTATCTCTATGAAAATCAGAATTAGCTGGAGTTTATCTGATGAAGTGTTTCCCAAGAAAAGCTGTAATAAAGCAGCTGTATGCTATACATGTAAGGAAAATTAAACAGTTTTTATTAAAGCTAGGTGTGGTTTTATAAAGGCTACAGCAAGAAAGCATTAGATCCCATCCTCCCTTCAGAGCATTTCCAAAGCCACTCCTCCTCCAAAACAGTTCGCAAAGCATCATGTGTCTCAAAGCTCATAACAATAATAATGAACGTAAACAAACTTAGAGAGTTTTGACTTGTGCCACCTGACTGCTGCAGATTCATTTTGCCGTTGATAGTGTTGCCACAGAAATGCATAAATCCAAATCTGGAGGACATGAACAGCTCCTGGAATGAAACATGATGCCATCTCGCAATCACAGTAATTACAACATGGCATGAATGCTATGATTTAACCAGGTATTAAAAACGTTATAATGTCGCAGCAGCTGAGACACCTATAAAGAAATCAGATAATCACCCATGACTAACTAATATGTAGGTACTTTAGACAGCAGAGAGGACTTTATATGTAAAACCAAAAGCATCCATATTGTCTAACCCACAGGTATGCAAGAGGACAGCCAGTGAATATGGTGTGCATGTCAGTGTGTGTTGGTGCCTCCACTGGGCCCATTCAGTTTGTTGCATAACATTAACCCTTGAACCTCCCTTTCACAAACGGGGAGCTGCCATTGCAAGGACTCTCCCATTGCCCAGAGTTTTCAAGCGCATTACTATTCTCACCATTCAGCTGCAGAGTGGCTTTTGAGTGGCCTGTTTTAGAGGGGTGTGGGGGGTTTGGTACAAAAGAAACATCCCACCCACACCCCCCCCCTCCACCACATTTAAAACCACTGCACCCAACCAACCCCTTGAAGATCATGACATAACTCCACACTACTGCAAGCTCCCCTACCGCCCACCACTTTTATCCCGCCGACTACGCCAATCACTCGGCTGGAGGGCCGGGAGGAACGGTTGCTGGGCTCGCTGCATGATGGGATGGAGTGGCTTATGGCAACTTTTTTAGATGGAGGGGGGGTCCTGTGTGTGGCAATGCCGGCACAGGGAGGAACTTTTTATGACTGTGTTGCGGGCGGGATTAGCTGGATTAGACTACAACTCAGAGAAGACCCCCTGTGGTCGCACGGAAGTTTCTGCACAGGGTCATAGCGGCATGAACTCTCCTCTCACAAATCCAGGCACAAACTGTAGTGCACCACAAATGGCCTCATCAACGATGCACCAGTTTCGACATGCCGCTGACTGCTAAGCTCGCATCTTAACCAGAAAGCTGCCTTCAAAGTATTTATTAACCTACATTTTGTGTGGATTGAAGAAAATAATACTGCCGTTTCTAGACGTCAGTTTTAATAGCGTTAAAATTAGGTAGCATGTCCACAAATAGAGCAAAGTCCTTCAGTGGCTCCATACTTGGACCTTCACCATGCACTTATCTACCTTTCGCAAAGGAGATACGAAGGGTGGGAAAGAGGGAAAGTGAAAGTGAGAGAAAAAGAAAAAGTGAGGGAGAGAGAGAGTCCCTGACCCGCAGCTGTAGCACAATGCCCCCAAGCAGCCTGTTCGACCCCTGACACAAATTTTACACCGCAGCTGCCATTTACTCCACACCGCATTACCATATGTATGGCCAGCTCTCCTCTAATTATGCTAATCACCTGTCCAGATCTGCTCCGCTGAAAAATGGATGTATTTAGCAGTCCGCTGCCTACAAATACAGCTTACTGCAATCCAGAGATGTACATTCAGAGGGGCCTGAATGGGTAGATTTTTCCACGTTGCTGGCTTCATTCAAGTCCCTTGCCTTAAGAAAAAACTATTCAAATGAACTGGATCGCACTGCAACAAAAAGCATTAGGAAAAGTGTGTGTGTGTGCGTCAGTTTGTGCACACTTGAGGTTGGGGGATCAGTGTGTGCACACCTACCCACTCATTCAGTGAGCTACAGCAAAATAAGATATCACTGGGACATTTCCAGTTAGTCAGGGTTTTAAAATAAATAATCGCTTCTTATTTCGTGACTCTCTGGAATATTGGAGTCTGATTGGCTGATTACAAGTGTCTACTGTCAAAAAATTTAATATGACAACCAATTAGTATAATAATATAAAAAGTAGGGTTGGGAAGCGAAAATTGGTTCTTATACAGAACCGTTAATGTTTTTGAAAAATACCAGAACCGTGCGAAATTCCTAAGTTTCGTTTTCCGAAAACGGTTACTGGTGTGATGTGTGGACGAAGTGCTGGAAGCTTATCCTTTAATAGAATATGAATATTCTCATCAATATTAAAATAGAATATGAATATTCTATAGCAATGAATGCACTGAAAAGCCCTTGCGCTTACTCGTATACATTTTGCGTCAGATATCTAATGCAGAGAGAGTATAAAGTAGAGCTGCATGATTAATCTGATTAATCACATTAATCTGTTTGCGCTGTCGTTGACCCAGAAAGATCCATGGTCAATATATATGAAACAGCTTTACTTTCACAGTCTTTTCCACCATACAGTATCAATATATTTCTGTGTTACAAATATTCAAATGATTACAGAAGTACTAAGATATAAGTTTATAGTTTATCGAGTGTATCGATTACATCTAATGCTTCAAAACATTCATAAAGATGACTGTTAAAGCTGCGGTCTGTAACTTTTTTGTGTTCAGAATTTACAACATTTATATAAGGAGCGTACGATCATGAATGCCTTTTTTCAAACCATGTTTTCGTCTTATCCTGAATATCTACGGTAAGCCTGTAATAAGCGTTTGCTATCGGACTGCTTTACACCGGTCAGGTCCCAGAACCTGCATGACTCGTCACAGACATATACAAAGAGATAAGCTCCGGCTACAATGTTCTTCCGTTAAAGCCCGGAACACACCAAGCCGACGATCGGCAGTCTGGCAGATTTTGTGCGTCGGCCAACTAAGTTTCATCGAGTGTTGATATGCACGGTTCCGTGCCGTTGGCTGAAGATAGTCCTGGTACGGCTCTGATTTCCCGATTCGAACATGTTGAATTGAACGTTGAGCCGTTAGGGAAAGAGAGAACTCTGTTCAGCTAAGTGAAAGAGTCAGTACAGAGAATAAAAGCAAAACAGCAAGCAAAGAAGTCAGAAACGGTAGAGACAGAAGGCTGTTCTTATGTTACGTCATCTCACCTGAGTGATCCTTGAGAATATTTCAATATTAACATGAGCAGAGTGGAATAAAGAAAGTGTTTAGCAGGATTGAATATTACAGCAGACTGTGTAAGCATGCCACTGCTTTGTTTGCATTATGTGTATACATGCCAGACGGCCAGCGTTGGCCTTTGAATGCGCTTTCCACTGACATGGAGCGGGCGAGATGGCTATTAATCGACAGTCGGACTTGCATCAGCGCTCGAGTTCGTTGGCGTTGTCGGCTTGGTGTGTTTCTGGGCTTAAGACGCCAGCGCACTCTCATCCCAATTCGTCATATAACTGACGTTTGGGACGCTCTTTGACCACCTCGTCAATATACGACTTTCAGGCCCCCTTCAAACGACGGTAGATGACGTTATGGGATCCAGAACTCTACCCCAGACCTAAACCTAACCCTAAACCCCAACTCGTCACCTAACTGACGTTAAAGGTAAAGCATCAGTTGTATGACGACCCGGGATCGTCATTCTACCGACGTTTATGGGGGCCCTGAAAAGTCGTATATTGACGAATGGTCAAAAGACGTCCCAAAACATCAGTTATATGACAAATTGGGATGAGACTGTGTTAAAGACGCATGCAGTTCTGTTTATTAACCACCAGAGCGCCGATTCATCCAGTAATGAAATAAGTGAAGTCTTTATAAATCAATAATTCAAACTGATTTTAAAAATATTCTGTTTTACCTGTCTGGATCAAGCATACTTCCACCCTTTCTGAGAGGGTACTCCACTGCTGGAGGTACAAAAAGCTAGGAGAGGTCCCACATTCTCCTAGAGAGATGCAGAAATGTTTATTTTTTATTAGAATTTTTATTTTTGCATTAATTGCTAATTAATATGTTGAATTTGTTGACTAATTTGTTGTTAAATCAATAATATGCAAAAAGCTGCAACAGATGCACTTCTACTATGGTTTTACATTCGCATGCAAAACAATTTCATCAGCTTAAAAACCCTCTACAAAGATCCATTTCCTTTCCTTCGTTGCCGATAAAACAAAATATCGCACACTTCCTGCAGGTTAACTAGGCTTCAAAGGAATCTTTTAAGGAAAGTTGAAAATTTTCACTACAAGTTTACTAAACTGTTCCCAAAAAACAAAGGAAACTGGTCTCAGATGTAGGCTGAAACGTCATAGTATCTTGGCCCATACGTATGAAGCTTTAACCGAAGCAGCAGTTTGCAGAAAAAAGGCCGTTCTAACCAAAACACAAATAACACTTCAGCTACTACGCTCCCCTCCCCCTCTCACTCTCTTTCGCTGAACTCCTCCGCCCCTCGGCCACAGAGAGAGGGAGGGTGAAGAGGGGAGGGCCAGACCACCCGGCATCCATGGCAGGACTCAGTGTTTACATTGCTGCGCTTCACTCTGTAATACATCTGGCATCCAGGGATGGACTTCCAAGTGAAGGGGAGGAGGGAGGTGTCAGTATGAGGAGCGGAGACCTTGTGGGGTGGGGGGGGCTTGCAGTGAAAGCTTTCGGAAGAAAAGAGAGAGTAAGGGGAGTAGGAGAGAGCGAGAGAGAGAAAGCATGAGTCTTTTCCGTCATTTTAGTGTCTCTGTTTTTTGAATAACACGAGAGTGGAGGTATGCAGAATATAAACACAGGAATTGGAGGGCTGTCAGGACGCTGGTTGTGGATAGGAGTTGCTCCATTCGTATCTGTCTTCCACACACTTGCGTCAAGTTTTAAAATTGTCGAGGCTGCCGCTGAAGAAATCATGATTTATAGACGTGTAAAATACGAAAATCAAACGCATGTTAAAGAACTGCAAAGTATTAAACAAAGTTTTAAACTTCCCACTATTTGTGCTACAGACATCAATGTCACCTCAAATTGGGTGGAACGTTTACAAGAAGAGGTGCGCTTTAGTTATCAGAGAAAACAGGCAAAATTCCCATATGTTACAATTGAGAAAGGCCCAAATCTAGGCCCATGTGCCAAAATACGATAATCAGAGGGATTTTATTGCATTGTAAACTGCTTTGTCTTGCAAGTTGACCTGCACTTGTATGTGCTACTGACATGAATAGGCTCCTTAAACTGTGTGAATTGTTTAAAAGACAATGCAGTTTTACTTTTCTAAGCAATCAGACAAACAACTTTCACCTGCTGGAGTAAACAGGCACAAAATCTTAGTTACATTTGAGAAAGAAGCCATTACTATGAACCAGAATTTGACAGTATCCACTGCGAGACATGTGCAAGACTATACGACTAAGTTGATTAAACCATACTGCAGATCAACTTGGAAATACTAGGCTAGTTGTTTACATTTTTTTTGTATATGTTTTGCTTTATATTTTCACTAAGGATACATTTTAAAATAAATATATTATTTCAAAAAGTGTATTTGGGGCGGTATCTTTTTAAAAAATATTTTACCTCAGATTTTGCATGCATTGGTTTCACTCGAGGTGGGTTAAGAGTAGTCGTTGGCTATATACTGGTAGACATGATTAACCAGTAGAAATTTGTCAATCGGTATAGAGATTTGGACTATCGCCTCTATGCATGGACTATCGTCTCTCTAGCGCTGTCTGAGAAACAAGCGCACATTAGTAAATTGAGAACTGAACTAAATGCTTTTTGCCGCATATAATTACGCTTGAATACACAGTGTATACAAAGTGACCATGTTTTTGCCAGTAAACAGTAACACAGTAATTTATGTCTTTTTGTATTTACGTAATTTATGTATTAAGTGAACGTAATTACGTTGAGAAAGTCTATGGTTGATAAAAATAACGCATGGGTATAATGGGTCTTAAAGTGATGGCATCCAAACTTTACTGATGTCATTAATGCTATTTTAACAACAAAAAAGAGAAAATCTCACTGCACCTCGACTCAATCACTTTTGTAACTGTAGTAAGAAATGTAGATTCAATTTAAACAATAAATCCTGATCCTATCCTGATCTCTTCACAAAACGGGAAGGTCACGTCCCTCACATCAGCTTCCTTCACAGTAGAAGTGAACTTCTTCCTAACTTGAACTGCAGGTATATACTGGTTTTCACTGGAAAACCAAAAGAGATGTCTCAATATGTTCACATCTGTTGAATGTAAAGGCATTCTCAGCCTACACTTTGTCAAAAAAACAAAAAAAAACAGCAGGAGTAAACATCAAAAAAGAACATGATAAAATGGCTCTACTCATAAAAACACTGAAAAACTTGATAAAGTTAACATAAAACTCAAATTTTCACAAAAAGGACAAGACACCAACAACTACATCAAGCGAGAATGAAATAAACCCAAGAGTACATGTGTTCCACTATACCCAGATTTACTGCACATTGATTACTGATCTAATAAATTTACACTGCCCCCTGCTGGGTGTATAAAAACATATTGCTTGTTAAATGAATCATTAATGCCTTTAAATCGATCAAGCACTTCTTCCACAGAAGGGCTACTATAGTAAACCCTCTCTCATCATGGTTGGCATTAGCTGGAACCCCTCACTCTGCACCCTGGTCATGAAGCCAGGATCAGATGAGCTTTTAAATAGCGGAGTCTCCACTCGATGACCTCAGGTCCTGAGGGACACAGCCTTGTGGCCCTGAGCCTCATGCTACTCCTCCAACCCCCTGTACGAGAGAATGGGACAACCCGAACCCTGATATTTCAATGATTTCACCGCTGAGAGCGGTTCTTTCTCAAAAGCAGCAAGGAGGGGAAGGCGTAGCAGGAAGGCGAATGTTTACGTGAAACTGTTTTAATTAAATTCAGGCGGTGCTGGTATTTTCTTAAAAAAAAAAAAATACACTTGGAGTCTGTGATCTTGAAAAGCAAAAAATATGAAAAGCAACTATTTTTATCTGCAATTCTTTTTTTTATTCATTTAAAAAAATTAAAAGCTATACAATAACAGCAAATTAGCTTAAAAATCCATTATTTTGAGTTTATATACATTTATATACACACAGACTTAAATATTTTGGTCCCACTTATATTAATTGGCTTTATGTACTATGTACTTACATTGAAATTAATAATTTGATACAATGGACTTATTGTGTGCAAACATGCATTTACATTGTACTTATATTTTGAAAACGTATATTTTATAACTATAAGTGTACTTATATTTTGTACTTATATTGTACTTATACCTGCATGTAATTACAGCTGTAATTAATAAATGTAATTACTTTTGTAATTACACAGTTAACCCTTCCCTTACACCTTAACCTACCCTTAAAACGACCCATACAACCACACCTGACCCTGACCTTACCTGTATCACATCTCAATAGCAGCAAAAGTGTTTTACAATACAACCTGAACAAAAAAAGTACATTGTACTTATTTTTCGATGTAAGTATATAGTACTTAAAGCCACTTAATATAAAGTGGGACCAATATTTTTTTCTCTTTCTGCACAGAATCGGACCTGAAGAAGTCTTCTCGAGGTCTCCACAACTTCAAAAAGTAGAGTCCAAAACATCAAAGCTACATTCATATCAGATCAGTGAGATCTGCTGGTGAATCGAAAAGCTATGGCAACATTATCTACATCAATCATGTAACGCTAAAAAATCTGTAGAGCAACCAAACAAATTATAATGGTTGGAGCGTAACAGCCCTCAATGGCAAGTGATGAAAGCCAACATGAGATCACACTGAATCCCATTCAAGCTGAACTTCGGGAGAGAAGGAGACACAGCTTCAACGAAGGGTCATTTGGAGGTCGCTAGCAAAAGACTGTTCCAAACGAAACATAAACATGCATCTTAATGGACGCTGGGCCGACATCTCCCAGCGCAGAACCTGGCCAACCAGAACTAATCTATCCCTCAGCTGTGGAGTTTAATCTAAACAAACAGGTCTCGATGTTACTGCATCTGGAAGCTGTCATGTGCTTCGACATGGGAACAACTGAGGTGTGAGTGAGTGTGTGTCCAGCAACCGACTGTCATACTTCATCTGCAAACCTCCTGCACTTTTTGGAAAGGAAATGTGGAAGTGAGCAACAAAAATAAAGCCCTGAAGAGAGAGAGGATAAAGCTCTGGGAAGGTGTTTGTGATGAGGTTCACATTGGATTTAACAAAAATGACTTTAATGTTGACAATAATTACTAAAGATTATTGACACTCAGCTTAAGTACTTAAAATATTTAGCATTACCACAAACATTTTTCTCTAACTGAGGGATAGACTGTGGTTTTAGGATCTAGGTTGCTGCTGCACCCGCTCCATTATAGAAGCTTTAAGCAATCACTTAAGCTGCTCCGGGGAAGTGGAACTGTAAGGTGCACTGGATAAAGAAAAAAAATGTCTGCTAAAGGAAAAATTAGTATAGTAAAAGAAAATAGGCCAAATCTATTTAATCAAGCCAATTAAATTATTACCTTCTCTAGTTTCTCAAAAAAGTTGACAAAGTATATAAATATAGAGTAGTATATAAGTATATATATTAGTGTGTGTGTGTGTGTGTGTGTGTTAGCCAAAAGTATGTAAAAAGCAGATTTGTTTTTCAATTAAAGTAGCATTTAGTGAACCATCAAAATATATATATATAAAAATGCATATATTAACAACATAGGCAGTCATTAATGTTTTGTATTTGTTGGTTCTCTTTTGTTTTTGCACGTCAAATAATAAAATCTTTATAGATATTGTGGCCAAAAAATATCCATACAATTTTGGTATCTTTATAAATTATATTATATTTGAATACAAGACTGAATATGTAAATTTCCCTAGAACAGACATCACTTTTGGCCACTATCTATATTAGTCGTAACTCATGGATAATTTGATTTGCTATATTTAGTTATAATTTACATTTATTACATTACATTTTTTATTTATTTAATTTAAACTCCAAGAGAGGAACTGATAAAAACCTCAAAAAAAATTATATAAAAGTAATTTACAGTATAAAACAATATAAGAGTCATATTATGCTAAATATGAGATCAATTAGTGTAAAAATCACCCGTTTTCTATAAAGTTATACTGTTTTACGAGAGCTAATTGAAAAATACTAGCAAAAAGTCACATGACAGGACATCTGTTTAGTCAATTATCCTGACAATGGTCACCAATCATAATAGCGCACCGGTTCAGGGTTGAAACGATTACATCGACAACGTCGACAATAAAAAATGTCGACATATATCTTTGCTGTCGAGTAGTCTTTTTGATCTCACGTGACCTAATGTAAGGGCGTGCAATATGGCAATTTGACCGCTACGGCGCTGTGGCGCTGAGAGTGTAATGCAGCCCTACAAACGCTATTGCGGTAAAAGAAAAAAACAGCGCAGAATTATGACGGAGTGCAAACGATACCGAGCTAGCAAGGTTTGTGGAAAGTTTCACAAAACTTCAAACCAACAATGCTGTCGTGTGCAATATATGCTAGGCGGAACTTGCTTTTCAAGGAAGTACAACATGCATGAGGAAAGGAAACATCCCGTCAAAAGAGGAGCTGGTGAGAATTGAGTGTTCTCCAGCTGGAGCTAACTAGTGGTAATGTAAATATCTTTATTTGATAATGCAATACTACTAATAATAGTAATAATATTATCAATAATAATATAATTACACTAATGTGATGATTTATTTTGCATAGAATAAAGCTTGATTGAGCTTAGGAGTCAGGGCTGTTTTTATTATTGTAACACTATTAGGTGTTATAGTCTTATTACTTGCCTGTATTTTGTTCCATAATCATGAAGACTTACAAAAGGAGATGTTAGGAAGAATATCATGGCAGTTACTTTTTATTTTTCATACTGTAAATTAAGGTGAATGAGAACGTCTCTGTCAGCTCAATTTCCATGTAAGGGAAAAAAAATTATCTTTATTTTTTAAATTTTAATTTTTTTTTGTCATTTTATATTTATAATAATGGTTAGCAGGTTTATATTTTACCATTCTTTGTGTCCTGAAGTAAATTACCCTTTTTCTGTTTTAGTTCTAAGAAAAGCAGTGGTCCTATTAACAATGCTTAGAGAGCATTTGTGTGTGATTTGGAAATCTGAAAACTTAAAGAGAATGAGCTGTTTTGTTGGCTTCAAAACAACTTTTGAGTTTTAGTTCATTAAAACAACTATTTTAAAAGCTGAACTGATTTTCTTTTTTATATTATAGTAAGAAGAATATGTATAACTCAATGTTTTAACAAATTGGAAAATCTGAATAATCTTTCCAAACTTACTGATTAGATGGCAAAATAATTAACGATTAGTCGATTAATCATTTCTAATAATCGTTAGATTAATCGATTATCGAAATAATTGTTTGTTGCAGCCCTAGCACCAGTCAACTGGTCAAAATGGTGTAACTAATTACAGAATAAACAGCTCACCCACTCAGACATCACAAATTTCATCTTGAAATGAACAATCTACAACTAAATAAAAACACAAAAAAAGCTTAAAATGCAAAGATTGTTTATCTAAATGCAAATTATTATACAAGCAGTTTGTTTATAGTGGAAGGTAAACAGTGTTTCATGTTTACACAGTGTTTGGTTAAAAGGGGCATCAAGTGGAAATGCAACAGGAATTTAACTTAAATGGGACTAAATACTAAACACTGAGAGGCAACAGTCTCATTTCATAAATCTACCACACACCACTGACTTTAATATCAGTCCTGGATGGACAGAACATGGCGTGTATTTACAGTCCAAAAACACGCTGAAGGCCAATTTATCCAATTAAAATAACTTAATATAAAAATGCCTGTGAAATCAATTATAAGGTTAAGCTCTTACATCATCTGTGGTCATTTCAAAGGTTCTTTAAACTGCAGGAATGTAGATCAAAGCGGAAAGGCCTATTTGCCCCTCCCCCCTTCAAAAAAAATCACCACCCACACTACGGCCCAAACATCTCACAATTGACTTATTCATAAAATAAAACAACTCTCTTTCAAACTCTCTTCAAATAGCCTATGAGCTGTAGTCTGTGTCGGGTCTGAGTGCACGTTTCTGCCTGTAGTTCGCTCAGTTCCTGCTGAAACTCTGAGACAAATCTTTTTGGAAAGTTGAACGCTGTCCAAAACAGGACCACACGCAGGCTCTGTGAGCAGCACGGATCAGATTCAACTGCTGGAGGCAGACACACACACACTACTCGCACACACTCACAAAATGGCGGCTATTGCGTGTTAAAAAAAACACTCACATTGCTTTCTAAATCAAATATCCACTGATGTATCGAACTTGGAAACAATCGGCGGCGCGCTCGCGCGCCGTATAATGTTCCATAAGCAAACTGCATTTCGTGCGCGCGGGGCAAGTTCGAAGCGAAAACATTCTTATCACGTTTAATCTGGAATTCTGCCAGACTTCAATACAATAAACAATTCCTTGAGCTTACATGACAGACCCCCACACCCACTGCTTCAGGTCTGCCTTTAGATTACACTTGAGGATAAAACGTATTAAAGGAAAACAGCTTCTTACCTTCTACCCAGAGTTTCTCCACATCCGTCTCCAGATTAGCTGCCCTTAGGCCAACAGCAAAAGCTCCGAATATTAAAAGGCCCACAACTAAAAACTTTCCGCAGTTCTTTTGTATGTAACAGCCAAGTTTAAACAATAGTCTTTGAAACTTTGCTCTCAACCACCAGTGGAGCTTTCCTCCCAGTCGCCTTCCCCTACAAGACAAGGAGGAAATATTAAACTCGCATCACCTTGTTAAACAGATAAACTAAATTCCGTCGATACTCATTCATAGTTTTTCGATTAAATGCAGTAAAGAAAATAAATTGGCACTTAGGGGGCTTTGCTAAGTCTAGTATCAGGAATAACCTACTTTCTTTTCAAGTAATCACTTGAAATGTAAACAATTAAGGTTATGTATATGCACTCATAAGGTCTTAAAAGTACCCCCTCCATCCACACTTTTAAGCACTGTTCCTATGGCAAGCCATTTTAACATGTATACCTTAAAACTATTTTATCATTATAGCAAGCACTTGTTTTTTTACTACTGGTTACTCGCTGCATCCTTTTATACTATTGCCAGTAAATAATCCAGTAGTGAATAGTATATTTTTTAGTGTCACTACTTATATTAGTTATTAGATACCAGTAGTACAACTCACTCATTTACAACTATCACTGTAACTATTCTGTTGTGGTGGAAAATTTGGATTATATCATGTTCCGATATCAACTTAAGAATAGTATATATTCCATTATTTTAATCATTCATTAGAATATAATACATTTCCATTAGATACTACCATCTATTCCAGTGTTCCTAAAACATATCTAAAAGACACTAGTGTGTATTCAAGTTGCTATACTAGAATCATTCATAATCTTACTAGTAAAAAATTATAAATAAAATACAGAGCAGCCATTCTGACTGATCAGTCATTACATAAGAAAAAAACCTGTAACTAGTCTTAGAATGTTATAAGAATTACATAGATCAGGTGTCATATAAATAAGTGCTAAAAACTGGTATAGCCTACTGTAAAAAAGCCTTAAATATTTAAGTACAATCAACTTGGACATTTTACTGTTATTTTATAACTTTTTTATAACTATAAGTTTAAATGCTTAAATTATTTAGATAAGCAGTGTAAAAAATGTTGTCATATAATTTCATTTGTACATATACTACATTGAAATAACAGTTTATATTTGAACCACAGATCTTCAAAGAATTAAATGGCAAATATTTAATTTGCAACCTGTAAAAACAGAAAAGTTATTTGTCATTATTGGGATTGTTACTAGGAATACGAATTATTATCCCAATCTGAGACATAGTTATTACTAATACATAATTATATCATAATAATAACTAGTCACAAAAAGTTCTACTTGTTTCTAATAAATACATGTTAAAACAGCTTGCCATACTACTTGTACTATTCTCTCGGCATTCAAAGAGCATAATTCAAACGAGTTATTGTCCCACGCATAAACTAAACGTTAAACTGAGTATGACTGCAATGTGACAGATATTTGGACATTGTATCAGGGAAACAGGTTACAATATCCAACGTCATGTAATATCGGAGATGCACGTGGGTTGCATCGCTGAAGGGACGCGATGTGATGTGATTTGGAAAGTGCTGCAGCCATCACAGAGGGAGTTACGACAATATTTGTGAACGGAAGAGGGCAGCCACATGGATCGTGCCTGCCTGAGCAGTGCTGGACGAAAACGACTCCCTGCGTAGATTCCTATCTATCTTAGGGGGCTTCATAGTACCAGCATCTCTTCTACAAGACTATTCACTTTTACTTTCAGAGCTCAGCTTCACGTCTGACAGTTATGTTTACGATTAATGTTTCGGGACAGATGGACATACAAATGAAGCGGGTCCAGGTTGCCTCGCGCATTGACCCCCACCCCATCGCGCCGTGGCTATCCCGTTACCTAGCGACTTCTAAAGTTGGGCACTTTGTCAGAGATTCCCCACAAAGTCCAAATGCAAACAGGCCAAACATTAAAGCACCTCTGATATCTGTTCCAATGCAAAGGCAGCATCGCAATAGCTCGGTCGCTGCAAATACTCCAAATCCGCCGCGGCGGTCCGATAGTTGCCCCTATTTCTCCGTGTTAACCTCGGCCGATCGGGGTCTCTGTTTTCCTGCTCGGAGGAGACATTAACAGCCGAGGCCATGTTGCAAAGTCTGCGCCGAACGTCTCGTTATCCGCGCTAGTGTATTCCCCGCGAGCGTTTAGTGATATCCAAAGAAAACCAAGTTTGTCTCTCGTTGAGCCCAGATCCGCGAAGCACTTCATACTCCTGTTTGAGACGGCGAGTCAGAGTCTGCGCCTTCCATTCCAACATTTCGCGAATCTGGAGGTCTCCAACAATTCCCCACTTTCACGCCGTCCGCTGGAAAGTCCGCGATATCAGAAGGCGAAGTGGAAGATGCTGTGGAAACGTCGATCTCTCGGTGGCTGAAGCATTCTGTGATCTATGGGGTCCCTCCTCAGGCCGCACGACAAGGCGATCTCTGAGATTCAATAGATGTGAAAAAGATCACTCTCCATTCGGAGAAGGGGAGGAGGGCGTGGCGAAGACCACTCGAAAACCCGCCTCCGGGGCTGTCAGATGGCCGGGGTTCCTGGGCTCTGATTGGTTCCAGAAGGGCAAAAATTACTCAGCAAACACGACTATTATTAGCTGCTTAGCAACAGCTCACCAAAGTAGAGGGACCACCCAAGCCGCGAGCCCTCGTGTGTGCATCTCAAACTTCAGGGGAGTCTTAAAGAAGCAAAGCACTCTTTCTGCTGGACTCGAAGCGCTGTGTCCAGCTCAACTCAACTCGAGACTCGGCGTCCAGACAAACACATGGAGAAAACTACTGGAAGAGCAAGGAAGATTCTTTCTTTCTTTCTTTCTTTCTTTCTTTCTTTCTTTCTTTCTTTCTTTCTTTCTTTCTTTCTTTCTTTCTTTCTTTCTTTCTTTCTTTCTTTCTTTCTTTCTTTCTTTCTTTCTTTCTTTCTTTCTTTCTTTCTTTCTTTCTTTCTTTCTTTCTTTCTTTCTTTCTTTCTTTCTTTCTTTCTTTCTTTCTTTCTTTCTTTCTTTCTTTCTTTCTTTCTTTCTCTCTCTTTTCTTTCTTTCTTTCTTTCTTTCTTTCTTCTCTTTCTTTCTTTCTTTCTTCCTTCCTTCCTTCCTTCCTTCCTTCCTTCCTTCCTTCCTTCCTTTCCTTCCTTCCTTCCTTCCTTCCTTCCGTCTCGTCCGTCCGTCCGTCCGTTCGTCCGTCCGTCGTCCGTCCTTCCTTCCTTCCTTCCTTCCTTCCTTCCTTCCTTCTCTTTCTTTCTTTCTTTCTCTTCTTTCTTATTGTTTATTTCTTTACTCTTGTTTTGCTTTTTTACTTTGGTTTTCTTGTTAAAGGAGTAGTTCACTTTTTAAAAAAAGCTTTGGTAAACGCTTCCTTTTACAGTCCAGTTACCCATGTAAATACTATGTACTTATTTTAGTAACTACAATTACTGGGTAATAACTAGTACTAACCCTGAACCTACCCCTAAACCTACCCCTGTTCCATGTACTTGCCTTATATTAGTCAGTACTTTCTAGGTAAGTACACTGTAAGTACACTGTAAGTACTGTACTGTAAAAGGAGCAAAACTTTTGCTGATAATTTACTCATCCCTTGTCATCCAAGATGTCCATGTCTTTCTTTCTTCAGTCGAAAAGAATATAAAGGTTTTTGATGAAAACATTCCAGGATTTTTCTCCATATAATGCACTTCAGTGGGAACCAAACGGTTCAAGGTCCAAAAGACACTTTCAGTACAAACTGCAAACTGTTCAAAGGGCTTTAAACGATTCCAACGACGAATAAGGGTCTTATCAAGCAAAACAAAACTGTTCTGTGATGCACGTTTATGACTCTCCTGTTCGAACTCATTTTATCAAAATGAACGAAATCTTTTCCGAGTCATTTAGTTCATTCAACGTACCAAAACGAACGAATTGAACTTGGAAAAAGATTAGTTAATTTTGATGAACGAGATAGAGCTTATAAAACCCTTATTCATCGTCTGGAATCGTTTAAAGCTCTTTGAATTGTTTGCACTGAAACTGTCTTTTGGACCTTGAACCGTTTGGTTCCCACTGAAGTGCATTATATGGAGAAAAATGCTGGAATGTTTTCATCAACAACCTTAATTTCTTTTTGACTGAAGAAAGAATGGCATGGACATCTTGGATGACATGAGGGTGAGTAAATTATCAGCAAAAAAATTTGAAAAGTGAACTACTCTTTTAATTCATTTTTATAAGTCTGTGCCAAACATGGGAATTCTATTGAGTATGAAAAATCTGTCTTGTACCAAGCTGCAGTGAGGCTGTGCAATACATTATGATTAGTTCTCCTCCTTAAACATAGGCAGTCATGGCATTTCAGACTGGTATCCCAAAGGTTGCAGGTTTGATTATCAATACCGGAAGGAAATTACTTGAGCGTGTGTGTGTGTGTGTATCATTACTCCTAATGTGTGCACTTGGATGGGGTAAATGCAGAGGACAAATTCTGAGTATGGGTTACCACCATACTTGGCCTTAACATCAACATAATTTATTAATATCAACACACATTATTCAACACAAATTAATACAAATATATGCAGCTATAAACGATGATTGGAGTGGTGATGTCATCAGATTAGGAGACTATGGGAGGAAAGCCTTGACATTAGTACGAAAATGAGATACATCGTTATAAAGAATCCATTTCCTATCCCACCCCACCATCAGGAAATTATTATAGCCATATTATTTTCCTCCAGAACGGAAAAAAAACCGGACCATTAGTCATTAACTTCCTCTGCTGGATTCTCTGAGCTATGATCTGTCTTGAGCACTATGTTTCACTCAATCTCTCCCAACAGTTCTGTAGTTTGCCATGGTTCCCACTGCAGTGATGTACCCATGACTTTTCCCATGTTTACTCTATAGAACAAGGTTGTGCTCAATCACACAGATGTGTTTGACAGCTTCTGAGCAAGTTCTCTGCCAGTGTTTAAACTCTCCAATTTCCTCTGCGATTGTGTGGCTCTTGTATAATCAGTGTGACACAAGAGAAAGGAGAGCACTTCATAAAAACTGGCTATTTACCTTTGCACGGAGGCTGGATGTTTTCAGTGGGGACTGAAATTCAAATGTAATAATAACAAATGTTACAGGACATTTTAGAGCTATTTCATCAGACATCTTTTGGGGAAAATGCAGATTAAAAAATATTTTGTGTGTGTAACAACATAAATTGACTCTTGACTCGATCTCTCTATCCATCCATCCATATTTTAAAGGGATAGTTCACTTTGAAATTCATTTTTGATATGTTTTAGCTTACTCTCAAGTGCATCCAAGATGTAGGTGTCTTTGTTTAGCAGGTTTTTCAATTTTGATATTTTTAGGTCAAACTGTCCGTGCCTGTCAGTCATATAATGTAGGTCTATGGGGTCCTCCTCAAAAAGCATGCACAGAGAAGTCCAAATTAAGCATGATTCAATGACTCGTAAATGTAAGTACACATTGATGGCCTAAGACTCGAAACGAGTGGTTTGTGTGAGAAAAAGAACAGTATTTATATATCGTTTTTACCTCTTGTAACCACAGCCACATCCAAGTGATCTGAGGCCACGGGCGTTTCGTGGCTGTGAGGTAAAAACGATATAAATACTGTTCGTTTTCTCACACAAACCACTCGTTTCATCTCTTAGGCCATCAATGTGTACTTACATTTACGAGTCATTAATTCATGTTTAATTTTGACTTCTCTGTGCATGCTCTTTGAGGTGGACCCCATAGACATGCATTATTTGACTGATAGACACGAACAGTTAGACCTAAAATTATCAAAATTGAAAATAGTGTGGAAACAAAGACATAAACATCTTGGATGCGCTTGAGGCAAGCTAAAACATCAAAAATTAATTTCAAAGTGAACTATCCCTTTAAGAGATTTTTCTATATTAAAAGTTACACACACCATCAAAGCAGTGTTCTGACTTTCTGTTTAGTTTGTAGTATATTAGTAAATCCCTGCAGAGCAGTTGGGTCTCCAATGCCCAGATCCTGATCTATGCTTAGCCTACAGTCTTAGCAATCATAATTTTCAGGCTTAAGTTTGGACCTTTCCCAAAACAATCCTTAAAAAATCCTAAAAAAGTATGCGCTGATTTTGTGTTTTGTTTTCTTTCATCACCATAGAAATCTACCTTACACCCTTTCTGCTCCACCACTGTCTGTCACTAGCAGTTTACAGAAATATAACACTCATGTGAATGTGAGATTGGTTTTATCCAAGTCTCCACAAAAAAAGGAACAAAAAGAAATCGTTCCATTCTCATTAGCAAGATGTGAGTGGCTCCCCAGTGTCCCGGCACACAAAAGGCCACACATTTATTAACTAATTACAGAATATCATTTCTATACCTCATGAGAGGTCCTTGGAAATCATGGTTGTCTTGCTTCACAGCTGTGTGATGTTTGTCCCGTTCAACCTAATCTCATCGGAAATTCTGTCCATAAGGACAAAACATATTAAACCTGATTTGTTCAGTATTCAAATTCATTCACTCTTAAAAATAAATGTTCCGAAAGCAAAGCAATTTCATGGAAGAATCATTTTGGGTTCCCCAAAGAACCTTTTTTTTAGTGTAAAAGGTTACTTCATGTAACCATAAATGGCAATAAAACCTTTATTTTTAAGTGTTGGACAGTCAAATCTGGCAAAAGATCAAACAAACACTGTAATTGAGCTTATTGATCAATAAATTCTAAGTAAAATACTGCGGGTGTTTTCCGACGAAAGCAAAATACTCTCTAAAAAACTTTTGAGTCATTTTGGAGTGAATTATATGATGACGTGGCTCCTCACCAGTACCTACAGCTTGCGTGCAACTCTGTGGCTCTGAGTCCTAAAGGACCCTCTGTTCCTTGAAGCATTTTCAGATTGGCAATTATAAAGTAAACACAGCTGGCTGTAATATATATGAATTTATTGGCCGCATCATGGTTATTTAGGCAAAAAAGTATTACATATACAAAGCTCTGCAGCTGATTGAGCTTCTCAGCCACATACTGTCTTCAAAAAGAAACCTTTATTTATTGAGAAATGGTGAATGTTGAATCTGTGCAGACAGGTTTGTATTGCAGTCTTTTGACAGAGATTTTTTCCTAACTAATTGTCTTATTCTAAACTCAAGTCTTGCTGTCCGAGGCACGGCCAATATTACATATGCTGATGTGACATCATTTATGGTTCTGTACTAAATATGCACGCCACCACCAAAAATTGCAACTTGAAAGAGACATGTGCGCATCATTGGCATTTATGAGACATACATCGACGTTCTTATGTTAAATCAAATCTGATGTTTTCAGGCTCTGACATATTATTCATCATGTTTACTATTGCTTTTGACACATGACAGAGAGACATCTGTAATCATTTACCACAGGCCATGCTTGGATTATGCACTGGGACAAAGCATGAGCAAAATACCGCACTCCATTAGTTATTTAGATGTCTTTGCTATGTGAATTGTAAAACGTCACGTCAAGTACACAATGCAAACCTCTCCCACTGGCTTTTCAAATGTGTGGTGTTTATACGCAAAATCTTTTTCTGAGGGCCAATCAATGCCTGCTTTGTAGATTTACTGCCTTCTTTCTTCAGTGCACAATCGCTGGTGACTGTGAGCCTGTTAGCACTTATGAAATAATTTGGGGAAAACACATCATTTACTGATCGAGTGATTGGGTGAGAGAAGAGAAGAGGTGTGGTGCAGATGTTGAGGTCCAGTTGCAGGTCTGCAGGGACCGTAAACTGACAGGTCGATATTTTGATAGAGATTTCTGACAATAAGTCCATGCTATCATATATCACACAGTATAAAAACAGGCTTTTTTGTCATTTTAGCCAATTCCTTTTCAGACTAAAAGAAAGACATGGGGTAAATGTTGAAAGTATGTTTGGTGTGACTGAATATCTACCAATTTCCTCTTTCTTTCTTTTTTGTATTACAATAAACTGTACTCAAAAGTCAGCATAAAGTAATTTGCAGAATGTCAAATAACATGTCATAACAAGACCAACAGACATAGGCCAGTAAGAGCTGTGCGTGTCTTTAGTGTCGTTGTTAGCGCCGCGAGTCCCATGCTGACCCTCGGTTTGAATACCACTAAGAACCAAGGACCGGTTACATTTGGCGCCATTACCCAGATGGGAGTGAAGGGGGTGAGTGTAACTGTCAAAGGCCAGTAAGTGATTGGACGGTAACGGATGTGGTCTTCAGCGTTTTTGTTAGCTCGACTGCCTCCCACGCAAGAGACACCAGTTCGGATCCGGCTTTGAGCGGGTTGAGTAGGACCGGATACGCAAGCATCTATCCTACGCACATGGCACCCTTTATCGTTCAATATGAGACGCAGTTTTGTATGGGCCAGAAGGCGCCTCCTAGTGGTCTAACCATAACACTACCCCAGACTTAATCATACCCATAACTGAAGCGTGTTATATTGATGCTAACTGTGCGTTCACACCGCCGCAGATTTGAGCGTCAAAGAAGCTCTGGCCGCTCTGTCAAGGACGCTTGTAAAAAGTCCGGGGAAGCTTGTTGACGCTTTGGATGCTTTGAACGCTCTGATGTTGCAGGGAGAATAGAAGTGTCACAACATGAATTGTAATAAACAGAAGAAAAAACAAGCAATACATAAAGAAACATTTTTAATGACAGCATTTTTATAACCGTTTTGGTCACATTTGGTCGGGAAAAATAGTTAGCTATTATTATTATTATTTGCGGTTAAATCGGTGTCACCATGAGCAAAATACATTAATTGCATTCCCGCTTTAAAACGACCGTTCGTAAATATTTAAATACAAAGTTGCGTCCATGCGGTCCCTATAAGCAAACAACGTCATGTCATAAATGATAGGAAACCTGTAGGCAGCCCAGCAACGGCGATTATTAGCTTCTCTTCCATTTACTCGGAACTAATGTTTTGGTAGGAATGAAAGTTTACATTGTATGTTTCTCCAGAATCAGCCAGCGTGAAGGACGTATATTTTCCGATTGGTAGCTTGCCGTTGAACCGCGCCACAGCTCAGTACCATAAAGTTGAGCTTTTTTCATCTTTCTGATTGATGCTCAAAACGCGATGCCGATGGATTTGACGCTCCTTACAGCTGAGAGAAGCCAGCTTCCATTGAAAATGAATGACTTCTGGCCGCTTTGGAAGCTCAAGTCGGTGGCGGTGTGAACGTACAGTAAAGAGTGCCATGTGCGTTGGATTTAGACGCAATGTCGAAAACGTCACCTAGATCAGGGGTTCTCAACTCCAGTCCTCGCGACCCACTGCTCTGCATATTGTGTATGTCTCCCTTGTTTAACACACCTGATTCAGATCCTCAGCTCGTTAGGATAGACGTTAGAGTCTTAGTTAGATAAAAAGTGATTTACAGTAAAGACTCTTGTTTCAGAATTTGTGTGGTTTTATTTTTGGAAAGAGGAATATTTCAAGCTTCAAAAAGAACATAAAAACATAATAAACAGAGGAATTCCAAAAGGGTCCTCAAACCAACGGTGCTCGGGCCCTAATAGACCCCTTTTGCGCTGACGTCACAAGTTACGTCACGGTGCTAGCTGGAGGCAAAACAAAGTGAAAACTGGAAGCGGCCAATACAAACCAGCACAGATTCGGCTACATAATAAGGAGCTTAAATTATTGTTGCTATTATTAAATGTCATCTTGTTGTGTTGTTTGGTGCAAGAATTGATGAAAAATGAATATGCTGTATCTGGAATTTTTATTTCTAGAAAATATTCACATCATTAAAATCGCACCGTAATGTCACTCTTTACATTGTTGTCGTCTCGATGCTGGCTCGGCAGAACTGCGGATCGTACACACAAGTCTTGTACGGGACCATATAGTCATAGGCATCTAAAGATTTATAGGCCCTCAGTTTCTCCTTACAGATCGGTTTCTCTATACCTGTGTAGAAGTCAGGCCACTCAACCAAGGTAACGTAACGTTAATCCTGTCAGATCGTCGATGCATTGAGTGAGCATGTAGGCGGCTACGGGTCGGCCAATCTGGTTCCGTCCGTTATAAATTACTTTTGGAAATAACAATCTCGGTCCTGGACACTGAGTGACCTTACACATTAGTGAAGCGACCAGAGGGATCGTTCTGCCTCCACCTAAGCTCCGCCCACAAAAAACGTCACCATGTTTACCAACTGAAAAGGGGTCTATAAGAGCAGGCTATCATAAAAGTCATCCATTGCAAGTGTTTTGACCCCACATACTAGGTTGTGTTTAAGGAACAAATCAAAATTCAGTCACTATTCATGATAATCGTCACTTTCTAGTTACAATAGGGAATAAAAAAGACTATTGCAACTTCTGTTTCATGCTGACTTTAACATTCACCTTGTGAAGAGGATGAAAAACTTCTTTTGGTGTAGAATCTTTCTGCTTTAAACCAGTCCACTTGAGAATATCTGAGATCATTATGCTGATTTGCAAGGTTGAAGTGATTACTTTGCGTTGTCTTGTTATTTGCCATATTAGATTGCAAAAGAGCATGAGGCGAATTTGCAAGAGTTGGCAGCTATGATAAACTTGATTGGCTCAATCTGCATTTATTTTAATTTGATGTAGCCTAAAGCACATAAAATATCTTCTTTTTGTGTTCCATGGAAATAGAGAGTCTTGCCTTTGGATGAGAGTGAGTAAATGATAACAGCATTCATTCGTTTATTTGAACTGTCCTATGTCAGACAAACATACCTTTGCTGTCATTTCTTATCTTTGTGGGATTGAGATGTGAGAAAGTCTGATTGGTCTTCTTGACATAGCAGGTAGATTAAGTGCCGCAGATGAACTTACCCTTTAAATACTCATCAATGAATCTTGAAAAATGGACAGAAATGGAAATTTTCGTTTCTTCTGAAACTATCTTTAAAATCAACACCAGGTGTTAATCATATACAAGCATACTGATGATAATGAGCAATAAGGCAGCTCAGAATGAATGAACTTCTTTTCATGTGTCTCAGACCGGGTTTATCTCCAATATGCAGGACTGACGGATTCAGTGAAACACCTGGAAAGTTTCACTGACGTATACCTTTTGTCTTTTGGTCAGAAAGCTTACACAGTGAGGGCCGGTGCCAGAACTTGTTTGTATTATGAAAGTGATTATTCCTAACTGTCAAACACCACATTCAAGAAGACTTATAGCCACATGTGCTGCAGGGGTGTTTGCACGTGGCAGCGACCGAGGGGAAAATCTTGGGAAAATAAACACTTCATACATTTGTATTTGTTAAGCAGATGCCTGTCTTCTTTCAATTTGTAAGCACATTGAAAATCCTGATCAGGCCTCACAAAAAGAGCACGGGCACTAACTTTTCAAGACGGTTTTTGATAACTAGTTCAACTTTATATATCGCATTTACTTTGAAATTGGTTTCATATCATTTAAGAATCATGATCCTGCCTGACAGGTTAAAACTCTGGATGACAGATTTAACTTTTTATCACAGCGATAACTAAGATTACGCTCCCTGGTACAGTTATTTGTCTGAGTGCACTCAGTTTTACGCAACCAAGAGTCACCCTCGTTTAGTGCGTCTCTTCTTATGTGTTTAGTTCACGTCTGTAGCAAGCAGGTCTTTCCTGAAGTTGTGAGGATTGTTTCTGACAGGCAGTTTAAACAAACACAACTCAGAATTACGGTCAGACACTCTTGATTAACACAGACATGATGCAAGTGTGTGTTTGCATGTGTATACTGTATATCCAGTTTAAATGCAACCTTCATGGGCCTAGTCTCAAGAGTCAGAAGTTTTACTAGCACGATTCAACAGTTTACTACAGATGAAATATAGACAATTGTGGACATTCATGTGCTTATTAACCCTCAGGTGCTCTTCGGTCATTTCTGAATGAAAAATTTTCTGTTTTGAAATTTTAAAAATCACAGCTTCATCGGAATGTTACGAAACCTGGTGACTTTTATGGCATTGGGTATGTGAACACACAAAAAAATTGAGGTCATGATCCGAGCAGGCTAAGTGGTCGTAAAAAAATAGTCACACTTGTGCTCTTCGGTCAAAATTGACCGACCATAGGAAATAAATGGGAAATTGACAAAAACACAAAAACTTTGAGAATCTTTGTGTGTACAATCTACAAATCGGCCACGATGCAGAAAAAAAGTGCTCAGCATTGAAGGGGTGACACTCTAAAACGTCAAGAGTGCAAAACAGACATACCCACCCACACACACACACACACACACACACACACACACACACACACACTTTTATACACAAAAACACCAATACACCAACTTGGTGACTTTTATGGCAATAGGTATGTGAACACAAAACAAATTTGAGGTCATGATTCGAGCAATTTAAGTGGTAAAACATTTTTTTGTATTATTTTCTATGGCATAAATATTGCATAAATATTAATAAGTAACATCAAATTGGCTCAAAATACAAAATTAAAAAGAAAAAATATTATTGAACAAAAATAAATTGCATTGGTTTTACTGGGATGGAGAAAGTTTCATTTTTAGGTGTCCGGTCACTTTTGACCGGGAAGATAACAAGTGTGACTCCGAAACGAAGAGCACTTGGAGGGCTAGTGGTTACACCATGATTCTATGCTTTTTCTCTATACTGTAACCAGATGGTGCTAATTTTCTTCAAAAAATATTTTTTTTCTGAAGGCCTAGACTCTATATTATACTAAAATACTGCATTAATAATTTTTTGAAAAAAATAATAATATATATTTAGAAAAATATATATATTTTTCCATGGCAAAAATAGACCATAAATATTGCATAAATATTAATAAATTCAATCAAATTGTCTCAAAATACTAAATTAAAAAGAATAAATATTATTGAACAAAAATAAATTGCATTGGTTTTACTGGGATGGAGAACATTTCATTTTTAGGTGTCCGGTCACTTTTGACCGGGAAGATAACAAGTGTGACTCCGAAACGAAGAGCACCTGAGGGTTAAAGGCTATTTCACCTAAAAAATCATAATTCAGAATTCTTTTAATTTTTTTTTTTTTACGAATGGACAACATTGGACCTCATTGCCTTTTTAATTTTTCACAATGTCTTTTGTTTCAGCAGAAGAAAGCAATGCAAACAGGGTTGGAGCAACATAATGATTTTTTGGCATTGCAAATATAACATTGCATTGTAGGGTGAATGGCCCTAATGTGGGACATTTTTTGCACTTCAGATTTCTGTGATATGTTGTGATGTGTAACCAAAACATTAAATCCACACCCAATACCATTTTAAAAACCCCAGTATGTGTCCTAATCAAATCAAAAGAGAAAATTTAGATAACCCATTCATAAGAGAAATTATAGACATATTAGTGCTCTTATTGCAAGTTGTCTGTAATGTGGGACACTGAAAAATCTATGATAAAATACCAAAAATCACATTGATGCATGGAGAATAGTAAAATCTTATTTTATATTAGATTCTCTCTTAAATCTTAGTTAGTCATTTTCTTTGTTATGAATGAATGAAACTAATTGTAAAATAACAATCATACTGTCCCGGATTTGGAAACCATATTTCCTAATGTGGGACACTATGAAATTTGATTTTTTTTTTTAAATATTTAGTTTTAACACATAAAGTTACAATAAAATTTTGATGGACAAACATTTCATAAGCAAATTAGGCTAAAAAGTAGCAAGATTGCTTTATTTAAAATCAAATTTGACCTACAAACACTAGACCTTAGGTGTCCCCCATTAGGGCAATTCACCCTATGTATTTTTAATACTGCTTAAAGTGTGTATTTTATCATTTCAAATGTGCATATGTGATGAGTATAATGAGTTAAAAATCCTCTGACTGTTGTCGAAAAATAAAACCACAAATATTTCCCCAAATTGTCTTACGTTCAAAGCTATAGACATGTCTGCGTTTGCATCGACATTTACACAATAGAGACACGTGGTTTAACTGGTAAAGACGAACATCTAGTTTATTGTACTGGACTTTTTTCCTCGTCTTGGAACCAAGGAGGAACACGAGCTCCCCGGAACAAGCCTGGGAGGTAAAAGACCACACACTTAGCAGTATTTAGTTTACCGCTCATAGGCAGAACGCCTCTGTGCTCAGCTTGCTATCTGGTATCAGTGCTTAAACATGACCCGTAACTTGAAATGAACTTCTGAAAGTCAGTGTCATTGTATAATATTTTGTTGCTTTATGACCACCCACATGAGTGTATTTATGTAGCCGCAGGTCACTGACGCAGTGCTGCCTTTCAGTGGCGTTTATGTGTGTAGCTAACCATAATGTCAGTCAATGTGCGACTGTACTAAAGTTTCACTGTTTCAGTTGGGTCACATGAAGGCGACTCTTTTGGATGTGGTGAACTGTAGTACAGCCAGTGTGAACAACACAAAGAGAACACAGTTTATTGCTTGTTGTTTGCATTCCCCCTAGTGGCCAAACAAGATAAGAAAATAATTCTCATCCCTCTAACCTTATCTTTAATACAACTATCAATTAAATGTTTTGGATCATTTAGTTTTGGATCTCAAAGATGTCCAAATGTTTTGGATCACATAGATTTCAAATGCAACAAAAGACTATACCTTCTAGTGTTTTGTTGCAATTGAGATAGATGTGTGTGTGCGTGTAAAATGACATTGTTATTGTATTACAAAACAAACATGGTTTATGAGGACATTTCCTGAGTCCTTGTTATTTAAATGGCTTGAAAACAGACTAAACAATGTTTTGATAAAATACAAAAATGCAGACTCTGTGATGGGTAGGTTTATAGGGTTAGTGAATGGGGATAGAATATACAGTCCCCACAAAGATAGCGAACCACCATGTTCAGTTATGTTGGACATTTAGACTTGCTTCTGTTGCTGAATTTTGCAGTCACTGTTGTTCTGAAGAGTAGCGCTTGTGCTTAGGCTTGCACTTGACTGTTATGTTTAATTTTGACACATAATTTCACTTAGTTGTTCATTGTATGCATTGTGCATAATAATGAACATCACTGTTGACCCCAATAAACTAAATTACAGTGGTGTGAATAAGTTTTGGCACCCATGCTAAAGTTGCCTAAAAAGAGGAATAAAAAATCATCTTTTGGATATTGATCTTAATGCCTTAATTAGAAAAATGAGGAAAACTCCAACCTTTAAGGACACAAATTTTCTTTGTGAATGAATAATGTATCATAAATAAATAAATGTTTTTCCTTAAAATACAGGGTGCATAAGTCAGTGCCCCCCTATGTTAAATTCCCATAGAGTCAGGCAGATTTTTATTTTTAAAAGCCAGTTATTTCATGGATCCAGGATAATATGCATCCTGATAAAGTTCCCTTGGCCTTTGGAATTAAAATAGACCCACATCATCACACACCATTCACCATGCCTAGAGATTGGCATGGTTTTACTTCAGTTAGCCTAATAGCTGGTTTGATTTGCATTGAAAGATGATCTTATGGAAAGTACCCCATGCCAATCTCTAGGCATGGTGAATGGTGTGTGATGATGTGGGTCTATTTTAATTCCAAAGGCCAAGGGAACTTTATCAGGATGCATATTATCCTGGATCCATGAAATAACTGGCTTTTAAAAATAAAAATCTGCCTGACTCTATGGGAATTTAACATAGGGGGGCACTGACTTATGCACCCTGTATTTTAAGGAAAAACATTTATTTATTTATGATACATTATTCATTCACAAAGAAAATTTGTGTCCTTAAAGGTTGGAGTTTTCCTCATTTTTCTAATTAAGGCATTAAGATCAATATCCAAAAGATGATTTTTTATTCCTCTTTTTAGGCAACTTTAGCATAGGTGCCAAAACTTATTCACATATTGTAAGTTGATTTAGAAGTCACTTATTGTAAGTTGATTTAGAAGTTGATTAAAAAATCTTAAATTAAATAAGGTTAATGAACATTTTTTGAGTGTATTACAGTAATATCATTTTTTTATATATATTTTATATAGATTCCAGCTTATTAAGTAATTTTACCTTGCTGGAGAAATCAGGTTACTAACAGTTACACTTTTTTAGGTTGGTTGAACTTAGTTATAATCAGTCATCTTAAATTATATTTTTTACTTCAACAAACCCAGTCAATGTAGATGTTACTGCGACAAGTTGGACTGAAACAATGTTTTTCACTTGCCTCATACATTTATTTAAACTTAAAAAAAAGACATTGTCATTGTGCCCATTTGTTTGCAGCTGGTGCTTATCATTTCAAATCAGCCTGCGTACCAAAATGATTTATTTGAAAATGGGCCATGGCCACACACAAAGAAAGAAGAAGAAATGAGAGAGAGCTGAGAGAGAGTATCATACCGTGCTACAAACAGTTCCCTTATGTGGCAATGGTGTGAGAATTGGCTCTAAGAGAATTGGCTCTTAGAGGTCACTGAGGACAGTTATGTGTACTGTGGTCTGATGCCAGCAACTCTTCAGTCTCAATCAGAGGTGGACAAAGTACACAACTTCCTTACTTGAGTGAAAGTACAGATACTACTGGTCAAATATACTTCTACAAGTAAAACTTGTAATACCGATTTTTAATAGGTGTAATATATTTCTGAGGATTTATTGACAGAAATGCAATATAAGATCCATAACTATGTGTTCAGTGGTGTATAACGAAAGACCTTACTCAATGAACCGTTATGTTTTTATTACCTTTGAATGAGACATTTACACTTACCGGCCACTTTATTAGGTACACCTGTCCAACTGCTCGTTAACACTTAATTTCTAAGCAGCCAATCACATGGCGGCAACTCAGTGCATTTAGGCATGTAGACATGTCAAGACAATCTCCTGCAGTTCAAACCGAGCATCAGTATGGGGAAGAAAGGTGATTTGAGTGACTTTGAACGTGGCATGATTGTTGGTGCCAGAAGGGCTGGTCTGAGTATTTCAGAAACTGCTAATCTACTGGGATTTTCACGCACAACCATCTCTAGGGTTTACAGAGAATGGTCCGAAAAGAAAAATAATCCAGTGAGCGGCAGTTCTGTGGGCGGAAATGCCTTGTTGATGCCAGAGGTCAGAGGAGAATGGCCAGACTGGTTCGAGCTGATAGAAGGGCAACAGTGACTCAAATAACCACCCGTTACAACCAAGGTGGGCAGAAGAGCATCTCTGAACGCACAGTACGTCGAACTTTGAGGCAGATGGGCTACAGCAGCAGAAGACCACACCGGGTGCCACTCCTTTCAGCTAAGAACAGGAAACTGAGGCTACAATTTGCACAAGCTCATCGAAATTGGACAATAGAAGATTGGAAAAACGTTGCCTGGTCTGATGAGTCTCGATTTCTGCTGCGACATTCGGATGGTAGGGTCAGAATTTGGCGTCTACAACATGAAAGCATGGATCCATCCTGCCTTGTATCAACGGTTCAGGCTGGTGGTGGTGGTGTCATGGTGTGGGGAATATTTTCTTGGCACTCTTTGGGCCCCTTGGTACCAATTGAGCATCATTGCAACACCACAGCCTACCTGAGTATTGTTGCTGACCATGTGCCATCCCTTTATGACCACAATGTACCCAACTTCTGATGGCTACTTTCAGCAGGATAATGCGCCATGTCATAAAGCTGGAATCAACTCAGACTGGTTTCTTGAACATGACAATGAGTTCGCTGTACTCAAATGGCCTCCACAGTCACCAGATCTCAATCCAATAGAGCATCTTTGGGATGTGGTGGAACGGAAGATTCGCATCATGGATGTGCAGCCGACAAATCTGCGGCAACTGTGTGATGCCATCATGTCAATATGGACCAAACTCCCTGAGGAATGCTTCCAGCACCTTGTTGAATCTATGCCACGGAGAATTGAGGCAGTTCTGAAGGCAAAAGGGGGTCCAACCCGTTACTAGCATGGGGTACCTAATATAAGTGGCCGGTGAGTGTATATCTATATATAACCGTGGGAACCCCCTTTTTGGAAGGTTGACATAATGATGTCATGTTTCTACCGTAGCCGCAGTCAGCGTCACCAATCCGTTGATTGTGGTCGACAAGTCGGATTGCGAAGAGTTTTCAAAAACAGAGAAAAAATATATAATTTCTACTCATTATTATTTATTAATTTGTGTGTAGTAAAGGCCCGGGCGCTGTTACAATCACATAATTTTTGCCTGCGCGCATATTCGCGCTCATGCGGACGCGTATAAGTATAAACAATGCTTATACTTATAAAGTATAAAGTATAAACAATGCTTTGGTTTTGTAAACTTTATCCATGCTGTGGTTTATAATGGACTGTGGTACAGAAACTTGGCTTACTCTGCAGACGACGATATGTTTGTCATGTTTTTGCAACCGGAGTTTCTTTGAAACGTAGAGGTGAGCAGTGGGCTGAATACACTGACAACTAACAATCATCACAGCGGTGATGAAAGTTACATGAGTAATCAATGCTCATCATAAGTAGTCTTCCATAATAAGGTTAATACTTATATTAAGAAGCTGCACAGTGTCACACAAACATTAAACACCATCATGGTAACAAACATGAAATAAAAAAATGCAATAAACATTAATTTAACAACATTAAATGTAACATAAAACCCTAATGTACTCAACTGATTAGAAAAAAAAACAAGAAAACTGTGAGGAACCATAGTTATTTCAACAAAAATACATAAAATGTGAAGTGTCACACAGGGAATTGTGGTAATGTCAATTTACGTTTTTTTTTTACTGTAAATTATACAATGAGTTGTTCTTTTTCACTTTAGAAAACTGTAAATTTAACGGTATTTTACAGTAAAATTATATCACAGTTATTTACCGTATATAGTACGGAAACTTTCTGTTAACCAATTAACAGTTTTGCACTGTAGCATTTTTACAGCCTTTTACCGTTAAAAATTAAACGATTATTTTTTTCACAGTGAAGGCTTATGTTTAATAAATACACACAATTAAAAATAGTTTTAATTCATTTTCCATGATTTGGCTAAATTACAACTTGATTGCAAAATAATGCACAATAAAAATATGTACTTTGACTTTACAGTGTTTTCTTCACACATCGCATGGCTCATATTTAATCTCAGTACATGCTTCTTCATTGACACTTGTTTCAATGCAAAACAAACCTTTAAAAAAATCTGTTGCAATATTGTTGTTTATAATGAAAATGAGGGCACAACTGGTGTGTAAATATAATATAATATATAAATAATTTCCATCCATAATTTTCAGCATCATTACTCCAGTCTTCAGTGTCACATGATCCTTCACAAATCACTCTAATATGATGATTTTATGTCCAAAAAACATGTATGATTATTATCCATGTTGAAAACAGTTTTTTTTTACATTTTTATTTCAGTATTCTTTGATGAATACAAAGTTCAAAAGAACAGCTTTTATCTGAAATGGAAAGCTTTTGTTACATTAAACACTACCCTTTAAAAGTTTGGGGTCAGTAAGAATTTGTATTTTATTTTTGGGGAAATAAATAAGAAATCAATACTTCTATTCATCAAGGATGAGTTACATTGATCAAAAGTTACAGTAAAGACATTTATAATGTTAGAAAAGATTCTAATTAAATAAATGCTGTTCTTTGAACTTTCTATTCATCAAAGAATCCTGAAATAAAAATGTAAAAAACTGTTTTCAACATGGATAATAATCATACATGTTTCTGGAGCATAAAATCATATTAGAGTGATTTGTGAAGGGTCATGTGACACTGAAGACTGGAGTAATGATGCTGAAAATTCAGCTATATATATATATATTAACAGAAAACAAGTCATTTTAAATTGTCATAATATTTCACAATATTACTGTGTTTTTTGTGTATTTTTTTTATCAAAAAATTGCAGCCTTGGTAAGCAGAAGAAACTTCTTTTAAAAACATAAAAAATCTTACCAATCTTAAACTTTTGACCGGTAGTGTATATATTTTTGGGGATTTACATTTTTTCATTGTATGACTTTAACCTTGACAAATAATAAAATCTATACACAGAAAGTATTGAAAAGTAGCAAAAATAATTGTAGGAATGCTAAAAAAGTATAGAATTTACATATTCATATTATATAAATTGGACATTTATGATACACCATTGTTTTCAAATTTTGTATTTGGGCAAAATACAAAACAGGATAATTCCCCTGCACTGAAGAACAACAATTTGTGCATAGTAGCCATACTGTACGTGCCAGGATGTGGACATTGGGTTCTGCTGAGCTGATACATTTTGCTTTTGTTTTTCTGTTCAGTAATGCATCACTGTCGGTGCCACCGTGCCAGTGTCCAATGGTGGCGGGAGAACGTCTAGCTGCAAAGAATGAATAGGCGATTCCTACCAACTGTATCAGAGCACTCCAAAAATGCCGACACCAGCAGGTTTTTTCACTGGTCTTGCGTTTTGTTTGCTTATCAAATCAGTCTCAGACCATAAGAGGCCCATCGAGGCTTTTGATGATGGAACAGGGAGAGTTATATTGGATGCTTGATGTGTTTATTGTAGCTCAAGTCAACAAACAAAAGGGCCCTCTATGGGGTCCCGGCATAATGAGCGCCGCTTCGGTTGTAAATATGTGGGGTTTTTTTCATCCAGTCTTTCCATCTCAATGCAGGACAAAAGAGACCAGCCCATCCAATTCAGGTCAGCCTGAATTTGGCGATGTAGCTCACTGAGTTAAATCATTTGTGCCACAAAGCCTCAAGAGGATGCCAGCCCAGAGATGATGCCATCCTAGATGATGGGAACGACGATAAATAAATAAATAAATAGTGTACTTTGTAAAGTAGTTCTGTTATTTGCGCTCTTCCTGCAACTAAATTCTGTGCCTTTCTATAATTGACCCCACTTCAAGACGATCAGTGTGTGCTTTTCAAGTGTGTGCTTGTGGTTGTAAAATTGCCTGTGAGAAACACAAAGGAAGAGGGATAAAGGAGCTGGATTTAGTTCAAGAAGCCTGGAGAATGTTCAAGTGTACATCTACACTGAAACGCATGGCAGCACTTTGTATGTGGGCAACATCTTTGATAAAGCAAGTATATCAAAAAAAAATATTTCTATGTAATACTGCTGACGTGTGGACAGTTACATTTATATACAAATGAGAAAAAAAAAACAGGTTGGAAAAGAAAGAGAAGAGAAGCCCTTTCCACCCCAAAGGCATTAATATTCTGGGCCATGTGACATTTTAAATTAACAGTGAGAGTAAATAGCTGACAGAATGCGGCACACGTTGCCAAAGCCGGGTCCAAAGAAATCACAAAAGTTCTATGTACTCGTTCCAGAAATCTAGAATTATTTTGCAAGCATGAGGCGCTGGTGAATTCAACCACAAATCAGGCGTTTATGTCTCACTGAGACACGCTAGCAGTTTACATGAAAGTTTTAATTGTGTGCATCCCTACAGTTTTAATAGTAAGCAGTCCTAGACTGTCACAGATCCTGACAAATCTGTATGGAAAAGAAGACTGATGCCTTGTGGATGAAGGGCCGGGAAAAGTATTAGGGTTCTATCAGACACCTCATTCAGACTGTTTGAAAGATTCAGTGGTGTGTCTGTGATGTTGACCACACAAACAGAGACGTGGGGAAATGACGCAAAACTTCTGGAATCTGCTTGAGACAGACCTCACACACAGCTTAAATTTCCAGCTCGACAGAACGGAGATTTTGTAAAGCTTTTCTGCTGATATGAACGCATGCATTAATGAGGAATATATTGGAAAAAGACTAAAGGAACAGGAATGCAAACCCACATGGTCTTATAATCACTCATGTTCATATAATGTTAAAGTAGCAGTTATTTTTGATGGATTTCCAGACCACATCATTATTTTTTTCGTGAATGAAAACTAGGTTAAGCGTATAGTCTATTTAACAGGTTGTATACTGTTGTTAAAGGAGCATAACGCAAGTCTCTGAGTTTTTGCAGAACTACGCCCCCTCTGGTGACAAATGAAACTGCGTGCGCGCTCATGGAATACCATAGACTTTATAGAGTAGACATATACACGGAATACACGCACGTTTGCACGAGCTGTTCATAACCAAAGGAGCATCAGGCACACATCTTTTGTTACAGTCATAATGAGGTAATACAGTTATAAATCTGCAAGTCATTTAAAATATATGAAAGGAAAGGCATTTGAGTAAATTACACACTTATGTAGGCCTATGTGTGTGTGAGGGGAAAACAGGGGTAGAAAACTTCGGCTTTTGTTTCCATTGATCTCCATGTTGAACTGTTTTATGTGCTTACTGTATCCACTTATGATTGTATTATTATGGAAACACGTTCATGAACACGTTTGAGCCCTAGAGCAGACCGCCCGAGATCTCTCCGTTTGTTGAAAGCCTTCCCGATGTTGACTCTAATCTTATTCCGACGCCTGGCACTGGACAGACAGAAGTTGTATTTTCTTTGTCTTACGTGGAGTTTACGTTGGGGTTTGTAATGAACTACAAGCCGGTCTCTTTGGGGCTGTTTTTACACCTGGCCACAATGCGTTTTCTCAGATCTATTTGATTTATCAAAACGATTCCATTACCTGGTCAGTGGTCACATAAATGTGTTTTTGCAAAACGGATATTAATCTGATATTCAATTCCCGCGTTATATAGATTTCATGAAGTGCACGTCACCGAAAGCAACAGATGAGCTGCATTTATTGATCATCGGCTTCGGCTATTTCAAAATCAGCAAAGACAGCAATAAGAGAGAGAGGCAGAAGCCCTGGTATGAGATCATTTCATTTCTTAAGGCTACTTTTAATGAAGATAGTGGAGGTAGAAGGTAACTTAGTGATAATCGTATGCGTCTTACTTTCACTTTCATTTGCGATAGATTGCGGCGCGCTGGCTTATAAATACACTCGCCTGCTCATCTGAGGTGATCCACGTCGTCATATATGACTAAAACAACATGACATAGCCTGTTTTCAACAACCAGATGCATTTACACTTGTCCAGTTTCGTCTGGAATACAGCCCAGACCACGTCCTCAATGGTTTGAGCTATCGGATTCAAATCCGTCTGGATTCAACCTGGTCTTTTCACGATCGAATAAGTTATCCGATCACAGAAAACACATGAAGTGACCAGATGTAGACTAAACAGCCCCTTTGAATCCATCTTCTACTTTTGGGAAAGTTGACTAAAGTTGCGTCGCTCGAGTTGTCTTCTCTGATACGGAGAACGCGGCGAATACACTATCCTGCAGGCACATAGCCAGGCGAGCGTGAACGCGCATGACGTCACGCCCAGTCTCAGATTCGAGCCCGAATCCCTCTTATATATTTCACTGTACAGGATTATAGAGGCGATCGCAGTGATCAGAGAAGGGCTCATTCAGCCCATCAGGCGATTGTTTCAGCATGTATGGGTTAGAAAACGGCTAATTTTAACATAAAATGTTGCGCAATGCACCTTTAACAAACAAGTCTATTCGAAAAATTCCTTGTGTCAAAAAAGTCTGGACAGCATGCATCTGTTTAGAAACTTAGACATGACTTAGACAAGACATTACAACATATTGAGCACATATCCCTGTCTATTCTAACTAGTCTATTCTGACTATGTTATGTTAGATGTTTATTGTTCAGGGGTGTCTAATCTTTGGAGGTGGTGGTTAAAGGTGTTTAGAGGGTTAGGCTATTATTAGGGTGTAAGACTGGAAAACTGGAACTGGTTGATGTAATCAATGACCAGTGTCTTCTGAAGATAAAAGGACCTTGCTTGCAACACACACACACTTGATGGTTTTACAGTTTTTCACAGTCGCTTTGGTGCATTTCTCACATCACTATTTACATTTGCACAACAGTTAGTTCAACCTCCATAACATTTTGTCATTTTGTGCACATCATAGTAGCAGTTTCTCATTCCTTCCAACAAATTGCAAATGCTTTTGGACATGCATCAAATGCTTTCATACAACTCTCTGCTGTTTTATAACATTATCATTTGCTTAAGTCATATTAGTCCAAATTAACTGTACTTGTGAATGCTGAATAGTCATTCCATATACAGTTTTTCTCAGTTGCTTTGGTGCATTTCTCACATCACTATTTACATTTGCACAATAGTTAATGCAGTTCTCAAAACAATTAGTACAAACTGCAAAACTTAGTTGATAACCTGCAAAAGCCTGTCACTTGCTCAAAATGGATAACTCATTCCTCAAAAGCAAGTATTCATGTCAATGAAAGTGTCCTTGTCGTCAATATGAAAAGTCCTAACACCAGTGTTTATGAACAAGATAGTCAAATGGCTTTGTCGTGTTTTCATTATGACAGTTTACTCTGTAAGTGTTTGACAATGCAAAAAAAAAAAAAAAAAGATCTTGGTGACACTACCTGAAAATGCTCAAGACAGTCCTATAAACTATTTGCACAGCCATTTGAAAACTACAGTAAAGTTTCATATTACTGTATTTAGTGAGGTACAGTAATTGAGTACAAGACACTGAATATGTATGTTTCACATTTTTACTGCATGGTCTTTGCAATTCTAATTTGTTCAGAGCATTGTGCAAAAGAAAAAAATACACCCTTATTTACAACAAACATAAACTCCCTTTGGGTAGATCGGTGCACAACTGTAAACAATATTGGAACTGATCATACAACATACATATACTGTAAATCATTCATGCTCATCTCTTCTCATCAGTGAAAGCTGAGGCTCACCGGCGAGAAATTGTTCAATTTAGGATCAAAAGATTTTTTTTTAAGATTACATTTTTTTTTATTTGCTTGACGGATTTTGACAACTAGTTCAGCATTTTTGTATGTGATGACTCAAGCAATGAAATGAGGACTATTAGTTTTATATGGAATGACTATTCAGCATTCACAAGTATAGTTAATTTGGACTGATATGACATAAGCAAATGATAATGTTATAAAACAGCAGAGAGTTGTATGAAAGTATTTGATGCATGTCCAAAAGCATTTGCAATTTGTTGGAAGGAATGAGAAACTGCTACTATGATGTGCACAAATGACAAAATGTTGTGGAGGTTGAACTAACTGTTGTGCAAATGTAAATAGCGATGTGAGAAATGCACCAAAGCGACTGAGAAAAACTGTAAAACTAATAGTCCTCATTTCATTGCTTGAGTCATCACATACAAAAATGTTGAACTAGTTGTCAAAATCCATCAAACAAATTTAACTTTTTTTATCTTTAAAAAAATCATTTTATCCTAATTTGAACAATTTCTCGCAGGTGAACCTCAGCTTTCACTGATGAGAAGAGATGTGCATGAATGATTTACAGTATATGTATGTTGTATGTTCAGTTCCAATATGTACTGTGATATTGTTTACAGTTGTGCACCGATCTACCCAAAGGGAGTTTATGTTTGTTGTAAATAAGGGTGTATTTTTTTTCTTTTGCACAATGCTCTGAACAATTTAGAATTGCAAAGACCATGCAAAAATGTGAAACATACATATTCACTGTCTTGTACTCAATTACTGTACCTCTCTAAATACAGTAATATGAAACTTTACTGTAGTTTTCAAATGGCTGTGCAAATAGTTTATAGGACTGTCTTGAGCATTTTCAGGTAGTGTCACCAAGATCTGACTTTTTTTGCATTGTCAAACACTTACAGAGTAAACTGTCATAATGAAAACATGACAAAGCCATTTGACTATCTTGTTCATAAACACTGGTGTTAGGACTTTTTATCTTGACGACACTGACACTTTCATTGACATGAATACTTGCTTTTGAGGAATGAGTTATCCATTTTGAGCAAGTGACACACTTTTGCAGGTTATCAACTAAGTTTTGCAATTTGTACTAATTGTTTTGAGAACTGCATTAACTGTTGTGGAAATGTAAATAGAGATGTGAGAAATGCACCCAAGCGACAGAGAAAAACTGTAATATATGGGTCTGTGTCATCAGCAAGTTCGAAAAAATCTGGACTTCACATATTCTAACTTCAAGCAAATACAGGAATAAAAACAATAACATCAACAAAATCCTTTTTTTAAATTTCCATAATCAATTTTATGAAGTTGAAACTGTCATTTTTGGCATAGCAGTAATTGGCTTCCAAGTTTGAGTGACTCATGGGAGAAAGTCTGTGAAACACAGATGGAGAATTTCCTAAGCGCAGGGAGAAGAGGACAAATCTCCTATTCAGCATCTGCAGTGAGGGGGAACTTCAGTGGTCTCTGCTGCCTGCCATCTCACACTGCTAATGAAAAATGCCCTTTACACTACCGTATGGGACAACATAAGTGCCTGGAGCTCAAAACTACAACACTGTGGCCTATTGTAGGAAAGTCATCTGAGGGCATTGCTCAGGAAAAGCCTGATGTGTCTCCATCTGAACATTATACCTCAGGAAACATTTTACCTGGATGATTGAGGATATTTGTGGTAGAAACAATCAAGAGGGCCTGAAAACCTAAGGAAACAACTTGTCGCTATTGTTATCCAAGCTAAAGATGAGGAGGAAGCCTGTGTTGGCTGTGTTCGCTCGGCTATGGGACACTGCAAGACAAAAACAGACCTTTCTGTTCGTCCTCTCTCAACGCTGCGAATATAGGCAGCTGCTGGATATGTTCTTATGAAAGAAGCCCAAACATTCATGACAGATGGTTTACATAGCAGAAGGCATAGCATTGGGTCGAACACAACACTATACTTCTTCTTCTACAGAAGCGCATGGGTCTGTTTGCCCCATGAAAAAAACGCCACCCAAGATGGGTGGTAATGGTGAGGTCAGTGCGAATGAATGTGTTAGAGATATGGACCACCCTTGAGCAAAGCCATTAATGCGTTCGTTGACCATAATTAGCAGATCTGGTGGCTCCTGGAAAGAGGCTCATAATCTACTGAAGAAGAAATACATACATATAGGAGGATGTCAAACAAATGTGTGGAACTTTTTCAGTCTGAGCCTACCAATGTAGGACTGTGTGCTAATTTGCACTGGTCTGCTCTACCAGACACAACCTGCCGTATTTAACTGCAGTTAAAAATATATATATATATAATATATATATATAGACATATATACATATATATATATATATATATATATATATATATATATATATATATATATATATATATATATTAGGGCTGTGCTAAAGTTAATTGCCGATTAATCGCATCGAAAATAAAAGTCTGTGCTTACATAATATATTTGTGTGTGCTGTATATAATTATTTTGTATATATAAATACCTATGCATGCATGTATATATTTAAGAATTATTTGCGCTTAAATTCTGTATATATATAGATACATAATCTATATTATATAAATATTTTATATATGAATAACACATTTTCTTACATATATACATGCATGCGTGTGTATTTATATATACAAAATAATTATATACAGCACACACAAATATATTATGTAAACACAGACTTTTATTTTTGGATGCGATTAATCGCAATTAATTTTTGCACATCTCTAATATATATTTAAAAGTTACATTTTTTCATTTTAAATTTTCCTGTTTATTTTAGTTTTAGCTAGTCGCCATAACATTTCCATGTTTTTAAGTTAAGTTGTTCATCCAAAATATAAATATTAGGTAGAAAGTCTGTGATACAGATAGATAGATAGATAGATAGATAGATAGATAGATAGATAGATAGATCAGATAGATAGATAGATGATAGATAGATAGATAGATAGATGATAGATAGATAGATAGATAGATAGATAGATAGATAGATAGATAGATAGATAGATAGATAGATAGATAGATAAATAGACAGACAGACGGACGGACGGACAACGGACGGAGGATAGATAGATAGATATTTTCATTTAATTTTAATGTTATTTAAACAAAAACTACATGTTAGCATTGGTGTAAGCTATCCCTTCAAGAAAAGAAAGAAAACATGGACAGTTTAAATAATATTAAGAGCTAAAATATAGGCTATTTTATATGAGTTTATGAATTTTGGCATTTTCTTTTCTTTATCCTTAATTTCATTTCATTTTTTCTTTCATTTTATTTTTAGTTTCTCTCTAAGCGCTTGTCCGGAAAGTGCGGTTCTCAACACACAGATAGGTAAATAAACGCGAATCTCTCTCTGTTTGTTGTGAAGCTGAATGCAGCATGGTGCTAAGTTGATGAGAACGAAATCAAAATGAATTGGCCATGCAGAGGAATAACAACCTGTTTTTCTTACAGTCAAGACCAAGACAGGCACCAGAAATAACGTACATGATCATCTCAGAGACTAACGTTACATCGAGATTAAAATGAGCTCATTACGGTAGGACAAAACTGACTTCCACTGTGTACAGAATGAACTTAGGAAATAACACTTAAAGTGATCGCAACTCTCAAAATATACTTTTAAATTCAAACCAAAAAAAACATTTAATCAAATATTGTGTCAGAATTGACGAATGAGTGAGACAGCTGAAGTTAGTTAAAGACAAACATGTCATCACGTTCTCCCTAAACTGTTTGGCTTTCTTTCCTCTTACTGCTACCTTTCTTTCACAAAATAAGGTGTTGGGGTGACAGTCTCAGTCGCCATACACTGTCATTGTATGGGGAATAAAATTGTTTGCTGATCTTTACTTTTAGCTTTAGCAAAGTTCTCAATATCCAAATAATATGACTTATATGGAATTTATTTATTCAGCCTCTGTTTTGCAGGTCAAACTCCTACTCTGATCACCATAATGATTTCATCATTCGTGCTGCTCCAAAGGAGAAGCCTGTCACAACTAAACAAGCCATTATCTAGTTAGCATCTGTATTGATGTGAACACTATCTTGATGGAGATGGAGGAGGAAGGCTCATCTACAAAGGGCTGGAATGCCAGAACATCTTAGTCCCCAGTTTGAGGATGAGAGACCTCTTTTCCACAGTAACCAGTCACCTCCAGGTACTTCTGAGCCATTTCTGCTGCCAGGAAGTGACGTAAAAGTTCCATACACCATCAATCGATATTTACGAGACTATCAGCGAGAGGGCATTCGATTCATCTATCATAACTATGCCAAATCCAGAGGATGCATCTTGGGTGATGACATGGGTCTTGGAAAGACTGTTCAGGTAAATGCATGCATATTACAATGTATAGAACAAACCCAGTAAGGACTGCTAGTATTTCCTATTTCCTTTGTTTTTTTTTAGGTCATTGGCTTCCTAGCTGCAGTTTTGCAGAAAACTGGTACATGGAAAGACGTTGAGAACAACAGGCCACAGTTTTTGCTGTCACAGAAACCATCAGAACAAGTTCAGAAGGTAAGTACCATTGTTTGGGTTGATAAAAGTAGCGAGGACCTCAAATGCAGAGTGATGGGCTTTTATTATGCTATATGCTATACAGAAGTAATAGAACCCTGACAGTAGTAGGCTATTGTTGTTTTTTTTACTCTTTTCAGGTTTTCCTCATTGTGGCTCCGCTCTCTGTCCTCTACAACTGGAAAGATGAGTTAGACACTTGGGGTCATTTTAGAGTTGTGGTTGTGCATGGTGTGAGGAAGGATGAAGAACTGGCGCGTGTGCAGAGAGGAAGATGTGAGATTGCTCTTACTACTTATGAGACCCTCAGACTCTGTTTGGACCAGTTTAACAGGTATTTTGTTCACACTTTGTTTTATGTTTTTTTTTGTTTTACATATATACTTAACTGTTCAAAAGTTTAGGGTCGGTAAGATCTTTTTTTTACAGTTACACTTAATTTTAAGGTGTCTTTGTTAAACTGTTATACATTTAAGTTCTGATTAAGTAACTACATGCACTTACTATAGGGTTAGGATTTGGGTTTAGTTTGTTTTAGGGTTAGTTGCATGTAATTATGCATATTTTATAGTTATTACTATAGTAACTACATGCAGTAACTACATAAAGTAAAAAGAGTAATATTGTAAAACACTTTTACAATTTTAAATAATTGTTTCCTATTTGAATATATCTTAAAATGTATTTTATTCCTGGGAAATCATTCTAAAATGCTTATTTGGTGCTCAGAAAATGTTTCTTATTTTTAATATCAATGTATCAACGTTGAAGAAACTTGTGCCGCTTAATATTTTTATGGAAACATGATACATTTTTTCAGGATTCTTTAATGAATAGAAACGTACTCGGTTATTAAAGTAACCTCAGTTCTCTCTCAGACGGTCGCGTGCCTATTGGCTGTCCTGCGGCAACCTAGCGAGAGAGGCCTATCGTAAGACATTACGCAGTACAAGAGAACATCTCTTAAGAGAACTTCTAAAGAGACAGCATTTACAGTATAGAAATATTTTTTTAACATTATTAACATTTTACCGTCACTTTGGATCACATGAATATGTCCTTGCCAAATAAAAGATTAATAATAAAAAAGAAGGTAACACTTTATTTTGATAGTCCACTTTAGACATTCCACTAACTATACGTAACTTTTCAACTACATGTCAACTAACTGTCATTAGAGTATTAGTAGACTGTCAGCTTAATATCTGCTAACACTTTATTTTGTTGGTCCCCCAACAGACATTCAACTGATTATTAGTAACTTAATGACTACAAGTAAACTTATTCTCTCTAACCCAAAGCCTAACACCTAACCATAACCTAACAGTCTACTGACAGTCTGCTATAATATATTAATACTCTAATGAGAGTTAGTTGACACATAGTTGAAAAGTTACTTATAATTAGAAGAACGTCTAAAAGTGACTATAGAAATAAAGTGTAACCAAAAAGAATAGGGATGGGAATCGATTAATCATCAATTAATCGCATCCAAAAATAAAAGTTTGTGTTTACATAATATATTTGTGTGTAGTGTGTATAATTAATTTGTATATATAAATACCCACACATGTATGTATATATTTAAGAAAAAAATATTATTAATATATTAAATATTTATATTTATATATAATATTAATTATGTATAAATATATATAAAGTATACACATGCATATATTTCTTAAATGTATACATGCATGTGTGTGTATTTATATATACAAATTAATTATACACACTTCACACAAATATATTATGTAAACACAAACTTTTATTTTGGATGTGATTAATCGCGATTACACGTTGCCCATACCTAGAGAGAATCTTACAGTCCCAAATCTTTTGCATGGTATTCAGTTATATTGTGTGTATTTCAAAATGTTTACTGGTCAAAATGATTATTTCGTATCATATTTAAACATTCATTGTCTACAAAGTTATTGGGTCAGTGTAGTTTTCAACATATTTTATTTTTCTGCTTTTCTTTCAATTAATGATGACTCATCTTTTTCATATTACACAATGCAATGTTTGATTTTGTACAGCATTGATTGGGCTTCCGATTACTGTGTGACGAAGCTCACAAAATAAAGAACCACAGGTCCCAGATCACGCAGGCCATGAAGGAGATGAGATGTAGAGTGAGGGTTGGACTGACAGGAACAGTTCTTCAGAACAACCTTGAGGAGCTGTGGTGTGTAATGGACTGGTGAGAAACTCAGAAAGCACCACTGATTTTAACCAGGTGGACGTACTTAAGCTACATTTTGACTTGGATGCTTTTGTAGACGGTTTCCTGTGGTTTGAAACACAATTTGTATATTTTTGTGCCATTATACTACCTCATGCTAATGATAATTTCTCCATTCATTTGTTTAAAAAAACACTTTTGTGTCATAGGGCCATTCCTGGATGCCTGGGTTCTTTGGCAGGTTTCAAAAACAGGTTTCCGGACCCCATTGAGCAGGGGCAGAAGCACACTGTGACAAAAAGGGTCTAGCAGAAGGCCGTAAAGCAGTTCAGGAACTTGCCAAAAAACTCTCACATTGGTTCCTCAGGAGAACAAAAGCCATTATCAGTGACCAGCTACCTAAGAAAGATGATCGAGTGAAGTTATTTCAAGTCAAAGAAAACAACTGATTTAATATGATATCTTATAGTACATGCTCTGATCTGCACTCCTTCTGGTCTTGTCCTCTCCAGGTTGTCTATTGCTCACTCACAGACTTCCAGCGGACAGTGTACCGAGCGGTGCTGGATACAGACGATGTGAACCTGCTGTTGCTGAGCTCAGGAAAGTGTCACTGTGGCAGTGGCCGTCTACGGAAGAAGTGCTGCTACAAACTGAACGCAGACGGTGTGCCGATCAGAAACCTGTACTTTAGTTATCTGGCTATACTGAGAAAGGTTGCAAATCATGTTGCGCTACTGCAGTCCAAAGAAGGAACCAGCAAAAAACAGGTTAGTAATTGGGTGTAGTGGGAATAGTGAAGGATTGTTGTCGTGTACTAGCCTGGGAAAACCCAGTACAACTTCCGGCAAATTTAGATTTGCTCTGAAAGTTAGTCTGGCAAAGAGCTCATTCAAGCCCATTTCCAGTCCGTAGAAATCGCGACACCAATCAGAAACGTTGGGGCGGGCTTTACATGATGATGACAGCGCTGGGATTTTGAAGCAGATTTTGTAGCCTACATTACAAAGATGGACGCCACCGTCGAACATCACTTGCTCGAATCAGCTATCACGTCTGTGTTTAAGTGATTTGAACGTTTCCTTTTTGTTAAAAACCGAGCAAAGAACAACACTCGGAGATGTTTCTCCGCCAGCCGCCGCTCTGCATACGTCATCTCCTTCATCGCTCTGATTGGTTTTAGGTCTACCCGCAACGTCTGCTGGTGACGCCTCTCTGGAAATGATTTGTCTATGACTCTTTGCCAGACCATATGTTAGTTACAACTGAGAATGGTCTGGTTTTAACCAGGCTAGTCATGTACACTATCGTTCAAAGGTTTGGGGTCTATACTATATTCTAGATTTGGAATGTTTTTGAAATACAGTAAAATAATAATAGTGTGAAATATTATCACAATTCAAAATAACTGTTTTCTATTTTAATTAGGACTGTCATTTAAACGCGTTAATAACGCCGTTCAACGCAAAACCATTTTAACGGCGTACATTTTTTTATTCGCACGATTAACGTTCTTTTGGCCTAGCAAACTGTTGTTTTTTTCCACATGCTTTTGCAACAGGACGCAGCATAGGCGCTGTGCTATAAAACCCATTCATTTCAATGGTTTGCGCGCGAAGAGGATGTTTTTTTTGCTTCGTCTGACCAAAGCCCAAGCGGATCTAGCTAGACCAGAAACTAAACAACAGGCACGCCGCACACTTGTTTGGGCTTGCGAGCCGGCCAAATAGTTGGTTAGTGTAACATTTTGATTGGATGATGAGCACGATAGACACCAAAATGGATGCCAATAAGATTCTAAATGAAAAGTTTACTTTTATAAAGTTGCCAAATGGTTCCATTGACAAGATCAAAGTGATCTGTGTGTTTTGTCGCTGTGAACTGAGCTATCATCATCGCAGCACGTCCAGTCTGAAACACCATTTGATGATGGCCAAGCACTGCACACACAGCTTATGCGAATTCTCCGCCCGTCGTCAATATTTCTTTCACCCTTTTATTGATAAACAGTGTTACATTGTGTGAGAGATTATTTGCTCCAAGTGAGAATGTTAGTGTGAAATTGAACACAGTATATGCCAATGTTGTTTTCAATAAAAAAAACATTTGCACAAAGCATGCCGATCCACTTTACTTTACTTTATGTTGATAAGAGCATAAAAAAATAATGGGAGAAAAAGAAATCAAGAGACATTTAGAATAGATAAAAATGTGCGATAAATCGTGAGTTAATTGTGGCATTAATGCGATTAATCACGATTAAATATTTTAATCGTCTGACATGCACTAATTTAAATATTTTTTCAAATATAATTTATTCTTGTGATGGGAATTCTGACTTTTTAGCAGCATTTACTTCAGTTCTCAGTGTCACGTGATCATTCAGAAATCATTTTAATAAATTTGCTGCTCTTATGATCAGTGTATGTCAGTACAACTGGTCTGTTCAAACAGATTTGAGGTCTGATTGAATGTAATTTATAATGGATGAAATGGACTCGGTCCATCAAGAACAGATTGTGTTTATCATCATCCTTTATCTTTCTGTAAATATTTTTCCTATTTTTCCAGGAAAAATATGTGACCGCCATTTGCGAACAGGTTTTTAAAAAATTTCCAGATTTCACAGAGAGGTGCAAACAAGCATCATTTGAAGCAATGTCTGACCCCATGTACAGTGGAAAAATGAAGGTGAGGCGTTTTTCCTAATGATCAAGAACCAGATTTTGAGTTATTTCACACAATAATTGTATATTAAATTTGAGTACTGTTAGGGCTTTTTTCATTTCAGATTTTTTCTTGCCCAGTCAACATTTTTCATTGACTCCGCCACACGCCACAAAAGAGAATGATCGATTTTTATTTTTACCAATGCAATTTTATATTTGCTAGAATATATTCAGTTTTCATTAAGTGTAAATTTGTCTTTCTGTTTATTGTAAATATTATTTTTCTCTACAAAATGCTGTAAATGACAATTATAATTTAACTCTATAACTTCATAAACACACTTTTGCTGGCCTGCATATGATGGAAAAATATTTTTCAACACATTATCTTGGTGACACATCAGCCGAATTTCCAACAACAATATTTAATACATTGTTTTAATTTAGCAAGACATAAAAATGTATGAGATAAATATATCCCATCCTCATTGTTGAGCCCTGAGTGTAAAAGTATGTTGAGTTGCATATTACAGTTATTAGAATCAGGAGTGCCCACATCATTAAACGGACATCATAGAAAGTTTGTTTCACGCAGGATATCTTAATTTCCAGTCCATTCCAGAATTTTCTCTGGCAATATGGAGATTAATAAACCCTCTTGTGGCTAGCACTGGCCCTGAGCTGTCTTCCCTCAGAGGCTGTGGATACACTTCCTTGAGAAATAACAAGGACAGTATTTAACATTTCTTCAGGCCTTCCTTTCAAAGGTTTCCCCCTCCCTTTAGCCGGAGCATCTTGAGGGTGCTGTTATTGGCAGATGCTGAGTTACTGGCATCCTCACAAGAATGGCCGCTGGTTTCTGAAACATCAGCAATAGAAAGAAAAGACACAGCCTGCTCTGTTAATCTCTACCCAGTGGCCACTGACTGACATGTTATTTCTCATTACGATTTTAAATGAAAAACTGTGTGTGTTTTCGCGTGTTAAGCAAGATTGTCTTTGCTCCCATCATCATTTTGAAAAGCGTGTCCTGTTTTTCTTCTTGTTTCAGGTTCTGCAAAAACTACTAAATCACTTTATCACGAAGAAAGACAAAGTTCTACTCTTCTCTCTTTCCACCAAGGTGAGGTGGTTATAAAACGTTTGCTGTGCCATTTACAATTTTTTCCCTATGTATATTAAAACTGTTTATGTATATGGTGAATGTGATTTCACCAAGTGCAACATGTTCCTGAAACAACGTTTCAATTCAACCAATCATATTTGAGGGACAAGTTTACAGTTTGTCAAGATTGGGCTTACAACCAGGGTTAAGTGCTTCTACATCAGTGTTCACTGTTCATCATCATTCCCTCTGATTTTAGGGATACACTTATGAGTAAGGTTAGGGATAGGCATAGGGATAGGGTTATGTCAACATTTTTGGACAGGAATGCTGTTCCAGGATCAACAAATGAGTTTGATCCAGAAACATGTCTTGCTTAGTAAAATCATTTATATTTACTGTGTTACTGATTAATATAGTTACTATGGTAAAACAGCGGAAACCAGGGATATCGTGGATATTAAAGGGATAGTTCACTTTGAAATTAATTTTTGATATGTTTTAGCTTACCTAAAGGGCATCCAAGATGTAGGTGTCTTTGTTTCCACAGTATTTTCAATTTTGACATTTTTAGCTCAAACCGTTCTTAACTGTCAGCCATATAATGCAGGTATGGGGGTCCACCTCAAAGAGCATGCACAGAGAAGTCCAAATTAAACATGATCTAATGACTCGTAAATGTAAGGACACATTGATGGCCTAAGACACGAACCGAGCCGTTTGCGTTGTTAAACGTTAAAGTATTTATTTCGTTTTTACCTTTTGTAACCACAGCCACGTCCAAGTGATCTGAGGGCGCGGGCGCTTCGGTCTGCACAAACGCCGGAAAGCGGCGGAAGTGACTCCGACGGTTGCAAAAAAAATAAATAAATTAAATGTTGACAGATGATATATTGAAAATCGTCTTCCATTTGCAATTTCCTGTATATCTAAATATATTTCAGATCTTTACGGTGAAGGATAACACTCTGAAATCTCTGTGTAAACAATGAGTGATGTACATGCGCGAGAGATCACTTCCGAGCTTGCGCAGAGAGAAGCACCCTCACCCTCAAAGTACTTGGACATGGCCGTGGTTACAAGAGGTAAAACGATATAAATGCTGTTCGTTTTCTCACACAAACCGCTCGTTTCGTGTCTTAGGCCATCAATGTGTTTACATTTACGAGTTCATTAAATCATGTTTAATTTGGACTTCTCTGTGCATGCTCTTTGAGGTGGATCCCATAAACCTCCCATAAACGGTTTGACCTAAAAATATCAAAATTGAAAATGCTGTGGAAACAAAGACACCTACATCTTGGATGCCCTTAAAGGGCAACTCCACCCATTTGCATTAAGCTTTCCATTGTTAGAAACCCAGTTATACTATTGAATGGTCATGCAACACTTTATCATTTTCCCCTGAGACGAGAGAAATCTGCTATTTACCTTTTTCACTTCCTCCAACAATGACGCAAAAATCGTCATTTACGTCATTGTTGGCGGAAGTGTAAGGAGGCGATTCAGTAAAAAGACTACAAGCCCGAGTCCCACCCCTTTCAAACCCGCCAATAGGGGGTCTGAACCTATGCGCTAACAGACCTATCACAGTTCAGTGCCAATGCGTTTGATTTCACTGGCAGAAACGTTTTGAAATGTGGACGAAACTACTGAATACGCTGACGGATGCGTTATGGAGGATTGGGATTAACATTACACATCTTTTTTGGACGCTAAGCTAGCAGGCTCTTGTTCTGTGGAGAAAGCTGAGAGTAGGGGTTACCGTCCTCTTTTTCCTGGACATGTCCGGCCGTCGATGTCCGGATTCAGCTTTTAATTTCTGAAGTCGCCATTCATTGTTTACATGTAAGTTACAGCTTTTGTTTCAATCTAACTCAATTCCTTATGATTGGTGAATCTGACTGTTGTGTTTACATGAACGCCAAACAAGTGATCGGTTGAATGCGTTTTAACATTGCTAAGAAAATTCCTGCTCCTCCGTGAGAGATACGAGACCGGTAACTTACGTCTTAGGTGCCGCTCATCGGTAATCACGCCACCGACCTCGCGCGTTATCCAGACAGCCGGCACTCATCCCGGTCGACACAGTGAAACCTGGCTCGTCTCGCGCCGTTATACATACAGCTCGCACTCGTTCCGCTTGCCACAGTAAACATGATGAATGACGACTGTAGAACGCAAAAGCCGAATCGCGGACATTTTGGGCGATCTCGAAACACATTTCGGACAGACTCATCACGGAGAATCACTAGTAGACTGTTGTTTACATACTGCGAGGTTAGCGGTAGGCGTGGCCTCCTCAGGGCAGCGAAGCAAATGAATTCTGGGAGTTGATGTTTTTCATTCACATAAGCCAAAAATACATTTTCTGTCTTTTCTCAGTCTAGAAAGCTCCAAATTAAAAAATAATTTCACATTTCTTCTACATAAATGACCCATTTTAAATACACATTCATCTTTCCAGAGGTGGAATTGCCCTTTAAGGTAAGCTAAAACAGGTGACAATGAGCAGGCATGAGCCATTATTAAAAATCTTTGAGAACTTTTGGGATATTGTACGTACACAACAGCAGGAAATAAATATTGCACTGTGCAAGTGATTTTGGATATTTTAATTACAAAAATCTTACATATTGTACCTTTAATATGTGGCCTTGTTAAGAGATGATCAATGATATTCGCTTCACCTCGCTCTGACTGGTCATAATGTGTTGGCTCATTACTATATATACTTTATATAATTGTAAATCTTTATTAAAATATAGAATTGCAATTAATTTGAATTGATTGACATTACTAATTTTATTAAATATGAATCAGGTTAAACAATCCTTTCTTTATACTTTCACAGCTGTTAGATGTTCTGGAAAGCTATTGTATGGCCGAGGGTCTGGAGTACCACAGACTGGATGGAAACACCAAGTCTAAGGACCGAGTCAAGATAGTGAGAGAGTTCAACAGCTCTCGAGATGTCAACCTGTGCTTGGTGTCTACTTTGTGAGTGTGGCCTCAAAAGCTATTCGTTCCGTTATGCCTGTTATTTACAAGATCTCCCAAAATTTATGACAACTTGACTGTCTAATTTACAATGATTTTGATCTTCATGCTTCTTCTGTAGGGCGGGTGGACTTGGCCTAAACTTCATCGGAGCGAATGTTGTCATTTTGTTTGATCCAACATGGAATCCTGCCAATGATCTTCAGGCTATTGACAGGTGAGCAAATAGAAGGGAAATATTTACCGGTATATGATTAGGTATTTGCATTTGAGTATTAAATATTGACAAATATTCTTAAAATTCTTGAATGCTAACATTCAAAGGATTGAATTTTTTAAATACTTTAATCTGCAAATCAGCATATTAGAATGATTTCTGAAGGATCATGTGACACTAAAGGATGGAGTAATGGCTGCTGAATATTCAGTTTAATCATCACATTATTAAATAGTGTTTTTGCCGAGCAGTGGTTTGGGTGGCTCGCCAATGTATTAGATTTCTCCAATACATAAAAAAGTAAGATGATAAGTAAGCATTCAGTTTCTATAGGCCGAACATCTGTATGGCCCATTTGGTTCACACCTTTACAGACACAGATAGAGTCATAATGTAAATGTATCTGATGACTGAAAATACAAAATCTTACAATAGAAATAAAATGTGTTAAAATAGATTTAAATTTTTTTTTAATAAATTCACTATATTACTGTTTTAGTCAAGTCACCTTTATTTATATAGTGCTTTTTACAGTACAGATTGTATCAAAGCTGCTTCACAGTGATAACATGAAAATAATACAACAACGTTTGTTTCTAGAAGAAAAGTTTCCAGATCAATAAAGGCAGATCAACTTTACAGAGACTACTTTCAAAAACATGAAAAGAAAAAATCTTACTGACCCTAAACTTTTGAACAGTCAGTTTACATTTGCAGGTTGAATGGAATTTATCAAGGTATGAAACCTATTTCAATTTACAGGGCGTATCGTATTGGCCAGTGCAGGGATGTGACCGTTTTTAGACTCATCTCTTTAGGAACGGTAGAGGAGATCATATACTTGCGCCAGATTTACAAACAGGTATGTTGATAAAAAATTTACATTTCAGCAAAGGTGTATGAAGATGTCATTCTATTCAGTTTAACAGTAATTTGCGATTGTGAGCATTTTTAGTTTTAGCTCCCTTGTCATTACACCTAATACATAAGAATACACTGAAAGTATGTAAAATGTATTGAGACTTGTTTGTTTTTCTCTCCTTTATTGCTTGACAGCAACTTCAGCTGTCAGTGATTGGCCAGGAGAATGCTAGACGCTACTTTGAGGCGGTTCAGGGTACTGACAGCAAGGCAGGGGAGCTGTTTGGGACCCGAAACCTTTTCCGCCTGCAGACTGATGGCACCTGTCTTACCCATCGCATCCTGGAGGTAAAAAACAAAACGTCCAAAATCCGTATCCATATATATATGTATATTTGATGTATGTTATATTGGTCAATTTTCCAGCCCTAGTGAAATTCATTTAGATTTTTAGGGCACATCATGAACTTGTGAAACGAGCATGTGGAAACTATCTACAGAGTTTTACTGTCTGTAAGGGCCCAGCTGATCATACATATCCCTAATGACATGCCTTTAATGAACTGTTTATATGAAATGAATTCCTTCTCATTGACATGATGGGAATCGCGTGTTTGGCTTACAGAGGGAGGGCCAAGTGGAGGTGGGAATCATGACGGCCAGAACTCAAGCTCTGGACGAGAGGATGGAGGAGCCAGTGAGTACCCACCCTGTCACAGACCCGTGACTGAAACGTTTCCCTTTCCCACCCATCCCTCCCCTCTTCTTTCCCATCATTTGTCTGTTCCCACGGCATGACGGGCGAACACATGGTCGTAATCAACCTCCTCTGAAGTCCAGTGGTGAAGACCACACAGAAACATACTATCTATACCACATTTATTTTCTCAGCCGAGGCCTAATCTAATTGTTCTTCTGGAAAGAACCTCACACATTGATTTTCTGAAGAGGATGGGCACTGACGGCAACATCTCGGCTTGTTAAAATCAATGTTTTGCTAAAAATTGGATGTTGCTTTCAATAAAGTGTGGTAATGTTGTATGTAATGTGTTTTAGATGTTATCCATTAAGAAACTGTTATAGACATGATTGGTGTGAAATATAAATTTATGTAAAGGATGACGCTTCTTTGGTTGAGAGCAGAGTTCAATTTTTTTAAAGAATTGCAGTTGTTTTGTTTGTTTATATTCTTGTCATTATTTGACAGCCATTATTTTATCACATGCAGTTTAGATCACTATCACTGTAAAGAATTATATGACAACATATGCTTTTACATATTGCTTAACTCATCAATAAGTATTACTTTTTTTAACAAAACATCTTCTGCATAAAACTAATGGACCATCTTGATTTCCTTCAGGATCCCCGGTCATCAGATGCTGTTACCGAGCGAACAGGTGGATCAGCAGGCTCTGGGCTTAAAACCGCTGGGCTGTTGGACTTCAGCAGTGGAAGTGAGGATGAAGATCCCTGCTGCTCCAGGCCCTCAGAAAACACACACAGGAGAGCAGACGGGAGCTGGTACTTCCTGTATTGGCAATATGGGCCTGTAGAGTTTTCTCCAGAAACAAATGACTCAAAGAGGATTGCAGGAGTCTGACAGTGAAGAGGACTTTAGTCAGAGTCAGGATGAGGATAACTATGAAAAACCCACCGCGATTAAGGGACAAGCATCTAAGACTCTGGATTTGTCCATTGAATCTGAGGAAGGGATGGATGATAAACCACAGAGAATATCAGAAGTGTCAGCAGACCTTGAACTCCTTCCACCAAGATCACACAAACACAACAATGACAGCACAACTGGTGGCAAGAATCATGTTCACAAAAGGGTGAAGTTTGCAGATAAAAGATCTGAAGTTGATATTGAAAGTTTTTCTTCATCAGAAGATGAAGTGCCTCAGAAAGGTGTGAGATGTATGAAGGGTCCTTCTCTGGAGAATAAGTCAACTCACAAGAACAGCAATACACAAATGTCTTTTGGCAAAAAGAGCCAAAACACATTAGGCTCTAACAAAACCCAATCCAGAGATGCAGGAAACACCGGAACTCTGGACTCATTGTTAGGTATAACTTGGAATATTTACCTGGATTTAAAATAATCTTGTATTTTCAGTATCTTTATTCATGGTAACACTTTATTTTAATTTAAAGTAGTTACACGTTACTACACACACTTACTATAGTAAACCGTAAATTATGCATAATTACAAGTAACTAAACCAAAACCTAACCTATAACCTAACTCTATAGTAAGTACATGTACTTTTTGGAGTAAGTACAGTATGTAACTGTCACCTTAAAATTTGACTTAGTGATTTATTGATTTTTGACCAATTATCACAAACATAATATATAATTAAATAATCCAAACATTTTAAAAAAACACATTTAAGAAAAACAACACACACACATGTTGTGTTTCCATGTTTTATGAGGTCTTTCCATAGACATAATGATGTAATCCAAGACATAATCCATGAGACAAAAAAAAATGTCCCCAAAAGACATTTTATTTGAGGAACATTTTGTCCCCATAAATGTAGGGTTTACCAGGACACACACAAATAAAAATAAATAAAGTGCACGTAACATTAATTTAAAATAACTGAATAACAAGTAAATTTAAATTTTAGACATTTTGAGAAGAGTGGAGAAACCAATCTTCTCAAAATGTCAACTTTTTATTGACACTATATGAAATTGAGTATGAGTTTTGAGATTCTGAGAAGATTGAAGTTGATTGAATGTGTTCCAATTGTTCCAGTCTACTTGAGTGTTTTGACTTCTCTGACAGGTGGACTTCAGCACGTGAGCTACACCCACTCGAATCAGAAGGTAGTGGGCTCCAGCAGAGCAGAAGACCGGCTGAGCCGTGCTGCCGTACGAGATGTGTTTGAACTCAACAAGCACTCGCAGCTTCCTGCAAACCAGATTCTGGATTCATCAGAGGTTTCTACAAGTTTTATATTTATATACTGAACTCACTAAGAGTGGCCACACATTTTTGTAACTAATTATCAAAAGCATATATCTTGGTAACATTTTAATGTTTTAGAGAAGTTTTTTTTATTATATAAATTAATATTATTTTTCTTAATTAAAATATAATTAAAAAAACTGTTGCACAAGTATGTGTTGTCATTTAAATAACTTATTTTCACAAACCTTTTGCTGTCAGAAATAACTGAATATAAACATTTCTGTTTAGTGAGTGAGTCAAATGTTGATTCAGTAAGTGCTCCAGATTCAATTCATTCATTTGGTGAAAGATTTGTCAGACTGATTGAGACCAGAAACTTTTTTTCTGAGTGCTTTATTAAAAGAACAGCCTCTTTTTGAGTGGAATCCAGAATAGTTTAACTGAAACATTTATTGTTTTCGCATTATTTCATGGTGCTTTTTATCTCATTACATTAAATCCAGTGTAAAAGCACACTTTAGCTGTGGCACACTTCTGCAGTTCAGGAACCACTGCATAAGACAGAGTATTGGTTAGTTATTTTCTATAAGATGTTGTTAAATAAAGCCAGTTCAGCTAGTTTCTTTATACAATTATGTGGTATAAATCCACTGCAGATACAGATCTAATATGTACCATCAATCGTTGCACACAGCATAATGCTTATCCGTATTGGTTATGTGATTTTCAAATTTTCTAACAATAATTAATAAGAAGTTTGAACTATACAGTATAGATATGATTTTTCGGTCATCAACCAAGGATAATAATACTTTGAGAAAGATTCTGTACTAAGACTCACGATTTTTGGGTAAAGATTTGTTAAATAAGTCCAATTCTAACATACTTTGTATTTATTGTGTAACAGACTTCCACCCAGTCATCCGATCCCTTACTCTCAGATCACAGCGAAGGAGGTCAGACACCGCTGGCATTTGGCAGACCCAACATGGAGCATCCTGTTACCCACACCATCAAAACCTCTTACCAACAGAACGATGTCACGATCATAGTGGGCGAAACACCCAGTAGCATGTGCAGGTAACACTATTTTCTGCTCCAAATCCCTCGCTTTCTCCCCGCACAAGATCTGACTAGCCGCTCATCTCCACATAAAGCAAATAATTGTGTCAATTGGGCTAAAAACTCAACACTAGAACAGCAAGTCAGTGAGAGGAAATTCCTGGTAGCGCAGGGCCATGTGCCAGTTCTCCCCACAAGCTATGGTGTGCTGCCCCCGCCTGGGGCCGCAGGAGCAAGGGAAGACCACCCCGGAGCCCTCTCACCCACCCATTTCCCAAGTCTGGCCAAAGTAATAAGCAAAATCCCCTCTTTATTCTGCTTTTCTCCTCAGTACAATCTCACAAATGTACTGTTTGCACATGTAATGGTGAAAACACACACTCACTAGTATATAAAATGTCTTTTTCTTGATGAATTGCTGTAATGGGAATCAACTCTACTCAGACACATACTTAAGGGTCTTGCTTCATAGATAGTTTTTGCTTTGAAACCACAAAGGGTGGCAACCATTAGAAGTTACGCCACAAGCAGCTTGTGAGCTCTTTCAGTTTCAAATTACTAAGTGGTTTTCCTTAAAGACCCTTACACTGAATTTTCTGGGTTGTTGTTTTATGTTTTAAAATGGGGTCCATTGTTCAATTCGTCTTAAAGGCATAGTTCACCCAAAAATAATAAGAATACTGTCATAATTTATGTACTTCTCTGCTTGTCATTCCAAATCTTTGACATTCTTCTGCAGAACATCAGACAAGGTCATACAAGAAAGTCATACAGGTTTACAACAACATGAGGGCGAGTAAATGACAGAAATTTCATTTTTCGGTGAACTATCCCTTTAAGAGTGTGTTTCATGTGACATGTTTTAGCATTAAGCAAATCTTCTGGTTCTTATTATGCTGTAACTTATGGGCTGTGGTCTTATGATATAATATACAGGCTGTCAAAAACTTGCTCTCTGCCTGTATTTTGCAATGCATGGAGTATAAAACGATCTCTTAGAATTTTATAATACACTAAATTTTTTAAGTAAACTGCTTATTAATATTTCAAGTCCTACGTTGTGTGGTCTAACCAACTTGCAGAACGATTCAGAAAAAAAATCCCTAAACAAAACTGATATACATCTGAAATTATATATGTTGACTGTGTGTCTTACAATATAAAAGATAATTTGACCTTTTTATAACATGGTTATAAAATATCACTCCTCAAATACTTGATGTTAACAAAGACTTTTTTTAAACCCTATGAAACCAACAAGAATACAAAGAGCATCTAACATCTTTAAGAACTTGCTACATGTATTTTAAACTAGATTTTTTCTTTTCTTATACATCATTGACCTGTACAGTCCAATAATTGACTACAGAGGATTTAGCCAAATAAAACACACTTAAAGCTTTGAAAATCATATTGTATATAGTTGTGTCACTAAGGCCCTGTTTACTCCTGGTATTAAAGGGCACAAATCATGCAAAATCCACTTTTGTAGCCCTTAAATGCATTTTGTTGTTTATTTGGAGTGTTTATAAGTACAGAAAAGATGAAATTATTCTCTTCAGGTGCTTCGTTTAAATCTTTATATTCTGTTTTGGTCATATTTTTCAACCTGTTCTCATTTTTCAGTTCTCTATTACGTTTTTTGAACAATTACGTCACAGTATTTGCAGCAGAACTGACAAATAAGGACATCCGACTACCGGTCCAACACTTCGAGCAATCCGCCGTTTTTATTTCTCGCTTCGATTTGTAGTTCAAGCTCACTAATGCAGAAGTTATCGAGACGGCAAGTCGAAATGTTCGGTTGTTGGATGTAGTGACCTGAAGCACAACAACCTCCGCCAGTATAAAGAAGGGTTTGCCGATCGACTTCTTCTGAATGAGGGGTAAATTCCTTCTATCATTTAGCTGTTGTGTTTTCTGATGCTTTCTAAACGCAAGTTATCATATTATTATCAATACAGATTTTTAGTGGTAAGATCAGACCGCAGTCATTTATCTTGTCAGTGTGCTTGTTTTAACAGAGAAATAAGTCCGACTTTCACTAATAACACACAACATAGTTAACTTGCATACCACTGCATCCATATAAAGACGTTGTTCTGCAGGTTCGTCATCGTCTTTTCAAATCGCTCGCCTCTGGCTCGAATATGTAAGGCTTGATGGACAAGTCTTCCGTCTGTTGACATTTTGTTTGCATGTGATATGTACCCTTTAAGATGTGATTTGGTCTATCGGACTCACAAGTGGACGCGGGTAAATACAGGTGTAAACGGGGTCTAAAACATTTTTGGCTTTTCCACTTTTGACCACTTCCAAAGGTAGTAAAAGACACATTTGACTTTTTGTAGTGTAAACACTCATGTGGTCGAATGCATTCAAACATCCCTGAAAGACCACCGCCTCTCCTGCTGACCTAGATAGATAGATTTTTATTTGTCCCCGTAAGGAAATTTTGTTTCCACCGTAGATGTGTACATAATACAAACACACATAAAGGCCTGTTCACACCGGGACGAATTTTGTGCGTGATATTCGCTGACGTTTAACGCCTCGTGACTAAACGAAGGGTGCCAGTGTGAGTGTGCACACAGACACGAAAAACAGCACACGTAAAAGCGTCATTTTTAAAAAAACGCCTCGGGTTCGTTTTTTTGGTTTGACCTGCCACGTCAAAAACGATCCGACTAATGAGAATGCCGCTTTTGCTCACATCTCTGGTGCTTCTGAAGTTACAGTAAAACTCAACTTCAGGGCGCTCAAACACAAAACGGTCTTACTGAGCACACATACCTAACGGCGAAAGAGATATACGCCACCGTCTACACTGCCGGAAGACGAGGAAGATGCAAGGCAAGTTATCTATGGGCAAGATGAATGTTGAGCTGCTGGTCTCGTTGGTCTCAGAGCAGAAAGAGCTATATGATAATAGTTATATTAGTATTTCTGTAATAATAGTATAGTATACTATTATTATTTCTGTTTTACATTAAGCGCCATCTAATGTCAGGTAATGAATTTGCATGTTCACTCGGCTCATCATCATTGAAAATCGCTTGGGTGTGAACACAAAAAACGCATTGAAAAATGCTGGCGAATTATGCACGCTGATATTCATCCCAGTGTGTACGAGCCTGAACATGTTAAATTATTGCCATATCATAATACAATGAAAAATATTTGCTGACATCACAAAACAACATAAAAAGAGAGCATAAGTGACGTATTTAGAGCTTGTATAGATACAGGAACACAACTCTTACTATATCTGGCCTTTCTGCACATTCGGTAACCTATACCTACGGCCTAATACATGCATATTATGGGAAATGCGCTAGCCAGAAGGGATTTAAACTTCATCAGCTGGAGACCCAAGACGAAAAATGTACCAAGCACAATGTTCTCTCACTATTCCTGATTTCTAACATGTACTCACTGCATTCGGCGTGATCTGCTGGTTTTCAGAGCACAAACAAAAGCTGCTGCTCTCCGTAGTTTTTCCATCATCTCTGGCTGTGTTCATATGTAAATTGTGTGAGCTTATTTCATCCATTAGATTGAAAGATTTGAAAAAAGCCCATAGATTTACCTGCCCTAGACCATCTTCTAAAAAAAAAATCAGGACAGAAGTGGTTGACAGTGAAAAATAGAGATGGATTAAAACACCAGTTGTAAACGAGTATGTCTTCTCGTCTACTTGTGATCAGATCGACCAAATCCCATCTTAATGCCAGATGTAAACAGGGCCTAAGATAAGTTGATTTGTGTCATTAAGATAATATTTTATGTCTCGCAGACAGCAGTTGGAAGAAATGGCTCAGTTCTTTGGATTCGACTCTGTGCGAGACTTTGCAGAAGACATTCTGAAGAACGATTCGGAGCAGAGACTAAGCCGATTGCGAAGCTACTACAGCCGGGAGAGCCTTGAACTCAAAAACATCGCCGAAAAGACCTTTCCTAAACCCAACGTCGAGCTAAAGCCACCTACCTCACCGCCACCTTCTACAGCCAGACAAAGAACTACCTCAAAAAGAGCCCACCGAAACTCCCCTCTTAAACCTCAAGTTAAGGTACCAACCCTTGCAGTTGAGGATCAAAGTGAATCGTCAAAGAAAAAGAGAATGCATAAACCAGAAACCTCTGAGGTTCATGTTCACTGCCGTACAGACCTCACAAACAACAAAATGTCCTCCACAGACAAAGAACCATCATCAAGTTCTAGGCATCTTTCTCAAAGATGCAGTGCACCAGTAGAAGAAACTAAAACCAACATTATTAGTTCCTCACAACCTTTCAAGAACAAGAAATACACTTCACGGTCGCCTTTAGTCTCCACAGATGATTGTGCTGCATCAAGCTCAACCCAGACCAGCAGCTCCTCCAAAATCACAGACCTTATAGGTGACACATCCATCCTTCGATGACTTGTTCAAGTCAAAGAAGAAAACCGTAGACCAACCGAAGGATGTGAAAACATCCACATGCACAGAAAGAGCAAAAAGTAGAGGCAAAGGACTTCTGGGACATTTTGAATGAGGGGAATGTGGAGAGCATTAACAAACTCACAGATCTGACTGAGGTGGAGAGATCTGTAACAGCGTTAGTGTTTCTGCAAAGTCCAGGAGTAATGAGAAATCCGAAAGCTTGCAACTTTGGAAAAAAAATGAGAAATTTCTCTGGAAACACTAGTTTTAAGGTTGCTATTTTTTACGATTATTTACAAATGGTTATGTTTTATATGCAAGGATTTTTAAAACAGGTTCAAACAGGTTTTTTTTATTTATGATCATCTGTTTATTGTTTAAATCTTGAATTTATTAAAAATAGTTTTTCGGGATTCAGTACACTGTATATTTGCTTGGCAGATTTGTATAATTGGAAAAGGATTAATGTTTTATGCTAATGCAGCTACTTAGTAAGATTAAAATTGTAATTAGTGAATTTTATTCATACATGGTAAGAAAATTGTTGTCATGAGCGTGTGAGGTAGTTAAAAGTTAACTGTTTTTTTTCCTGAAATATTTCTAGCCTGTAGAGTGCCGAAGTTATGACGTCACTTTGTAGGATAACTCGGAAGCTAGCGCGCATGGGTTCCCTCGATCAAAAAGCTATGCATTTGTCTATCAAGATAATCTTTACAAGTTAATCCAAAATTAAAAAACACACACACACACACGCATATAAAAAAAACACAAGCAGGTAATAACTGTGTGTTCTATGTCATTGATCAAAAACGTGAAGATATTAGAGGCTTTGTTCACCACAGACCTTATTTCAGGCGATTTAGCAAAAACACATTATAAAATCCCATAGACTTTAGAGCGAGGGAACCGGGAGTGCTAAAATGCTAACTCACTTCCGCGTTTTGGCCTAACAGAGTGACTGTCGTAACTTCGGCACTCTATTCTAGTCATGTGAATCTGATACTGCGCCATAGGGCTTGAGATTATGAGGCGTGTTGTAAACCGAAAACAGGAAAAAAAACTGCACTCAATTGGATAGACCTACAACCAATCAGAGTGACGTATGTTGAGCTATGCATAGTTGTTGACAGAACTCAACTGCTTGTACGCTGGAAGTAGTCGTAAAATAATGAGTGTTGCTTCTTTTACTTGGTCCTTCATGAGTGCGACCAAAGGAGAAACCACAACAACCACAGGGTTTTCATTGCGTCCCATCTTCTAGCGACCATCGGAGCAAGCTTGTAAATGAAACTTGCCGAATCCCATATAAAGGACGGCAAACATCTTTCCGATCGACGAATGCCTGGATTGCATTTCTCTGTTGGTCTTTTAAAACGCGCTGTCGATTTCTTTTACAACAGACGCGATAGCAGAATCTATACATCTCAATTCTCCTGCTGAAATCATCTTTGAGGGAAACCAGTTGAACCCAGCACTCTTTGATAACATGATGATAACGTAACTGCAGGTCATCTGTTCCATCATCGTATAAAGCTCACCCTGGCAATTTTATTGGCCTGGCAATTTTATTGGCCTGACTATTCTGATCCGATCATAATTACTCCTCAATGGATTCGAGTCCAGACCGAACTTCCCGACCAAAAAAATGTTGTGGGCAGGGTTTGGGCAGGCATCCAAGCTAATATTTTTCTGATATTATATATCAGAATTGGAATACACTGCAACATGTTCAACAAAAAATCTTTTTCTTTTTTTCCACCCACACAACTATGCCTCTCATTTGGTTTCAGGCAGTTAAATGACTTAAATAGTTGGTGGTCTTGGACCTGCAGACCAAAAAGTGGTGTAAATAGTTTTGAAGTGGTGTAATTGCTTTGACGAAGTGGCATGAATCTCTCTCACCGTAGTCTCTCTTTCATGGAAGCTTAAGGCCGCTGCTACTTGTTTCATCTCATCTGCCATGTGTCGCAGAGCTCAGCACCTGTAACATATCCTCAGCACACTGCATTAGTGGTGGCACACACTGAGAGAAATGACACATGTGACCTGCAGCTGTTGTCTCACATCGCTCAGCTGTTGCACTTAGGTAAACAAGAGGGAACGGGTAGGATTTTCACTCTTGGTCTTCTCTTAAATGCTGAAATTAGAAAGTGTTGATAGCTTTAATTCAAACGAAGACAAGTTGGAGCTACAACAGGACACTCAGAGATGGCCTCCAAACATCTGGGTGGTAGAACAAGGATGGCATATTGTCCTCACGAAACATTTGCCATGATTGTTCGAATGGTTGCTTACAAAATACCTTAAGAAATTGTTTCCAAACTGCTCTTCAATTTTTCTATTCCTAAAGATCATCTATACGTACTCGAGGAAGTTCAGTTGTTTGTACTTGTAAGTAGGGGTGTATGATGTTACGACTTGGATGATTAAAATGTCTCCTGATCTGCTTTTGAAGAAATATCGTAATATTCGTGCTTTACAGTCGTATTCTATCTTTTGCAGTTCTGGCACCTCTGTCCCAACCTACTGTAAATGCAGCGTACATTCACAGTGTCTGTACCGGTGACGTCTGTGTCCATCATGCCGGTGCCGCGCCTGCCATTGTCCTTACAGGTGCTGGTGTCCGTGTCCATGCTGGTATCCGTGTCGCTGTCTCCGTAACTTGCTACCGGTGTCTGTGACTGTGTCTATGCCGGTGTTCGTGGAGAGTCGGTTACCAAGTCAAATTAATTGTTTTTGCCGCGTCGTGTCCTAAATGGCACATACATGTTCGTGCCAGTATCCACACCCCTGTCCATGCCGGTGTCTGTGCCGTTGTGTCCGTGCTGTTGTGTTCGTAAATGCTCACATTTGATTGTGTCTGGCACTTTTGAGAGGTGTTCTCTTCACGGATGAATCCTGGTTTTCACTGTACAGTGTGTATGGCGTTTGTATGGGTGAGTGGTTTACTGATGTCAACGTTGTGGATTTAGTCAGAGACTATATAGAGACATGACACTTCCTCAATCCTTAATACAACTATATAGGGAAAACCCCGTAACACCAAAGATGGCGGTTGTATGCTCATGCCCCGCCCTTCCCGCTGGACAGCCAATCGTCTGCTTTTAACAGTCAAGCTGGGAAACATTTAAGCCTATCGTCTGGTTCCACCAACGCATGCGCACAGTTGATGTTTGCGACAGCGGAAAATACATTACTGTTTGAAAAGGTGGCATATTTATGTGTTAGTTGTGTAAATATCAGACATTCCAAGAATCCCGGAAGTTCCGGTGACCAGTAAAAGTGCAGTTCTGAGTCTCTGCCCATTCATTTAGATAAGGAGCCTGGTCTTGTTAGTTCGAAATAGCTGCCCAGATGTGTTGCCAAGATGGCGGCCGAGTGGCATAACTTGTCTAAAAGGACTTTGATTTAGTGGCCCATGGTGGCGGTGGGGTTATGGTATAGCCAGGTGTATGTTTGTTGTCGGGTTTGTTGTCCAAAAATCGAACATTTTATTGATGGTATTTTGAATGCACATCCCTCGACCTTCACCTCATGTTGCAGCATGATAATGCACAGCCCCATGTTGCAAGGGTCTGGACATAATTTCTGGAAGCTGAAAACATCCCAGTTCTTGCATGGACGGCATACTCACCGGAAAATGTCACCCTTTAAGCATGTTTGGGATGCTCTGGATTGGTGTATACGACTGTGTTCCAGGTCCTACCAATATCCAGCAGCTTCACACAGCCATTGAAGAGGAGTGGACCAACATCAGGCCACAATCAACAACCTAACCAACTCTTGAGGCAAGTGTTGGTCACACCAGGTACTGACTGGTCTTCGGACCCCCAAAATAGTAATACTGCACATTTTAGAGTGGCTTTTTATTGTGACCAGCCTAAAGGCCAATTTATACTTCTGTGTCGAGGGGTACGCCATAGTGTACGGCGTTGGCTTTGCACGTGAGGCGGCGCCCGTTGTGAGCATTTATACTTCTGCGTTCGGGTCTTGGTTGCTCTGCAGTTCTGCTCCAAAACACCAGTTGGCGGCGGAGGGTTTTAATGTTCCACTGTTTAGATTCCTCGAGTTGCGGCTAGGTTACTACAAGCCTGAAAGAGAGCGGATCATGTTGGAGTTGGAGCTTATTGAGGTGGAAAAACAGTTAATTTTAGTGAAATTACTAAAACTGAAAGGCAGAACTGAGAGAAGACATCGGAGGAGATGGTACGTGTGGAAATCAGGTGGAAATGCATGAGAAGGTATGTAGGAGGAAATGCGATGCTATCAAGCCGACCAATCACAGATCTTGCGGTCCGCGTCGTCGCGACGTGTAGTTACATTTTTGAAGAGGTGCGCGTCAGGCTACGGCGAAGGGTACACGGTGTATATGACGCGTCTCTGCGTACGCTACGCCGTACCTACTGCGTGCACCCTACGCTGAAGTATAATTTGGCCTTAAGGCACCCCTGAGCAATAATCATACCGTCTGAATCAGCAATAGCATATTGATATGCCACACCTGTGAGGTTGAATGGATTATCTCGGCAAAGGAGAAGTGCTCACTAACACTTTTAGACAGATTTGAGAGAAATAGGCCTTTTGTGTACATAGAAAAAGCCTTAGTTCTTTGAGTTCAGCTCATGAAAAATGCGGGTGTTTCGTTATAATTTTGTTCAGTGTAGTAAAACCAACATGAAAATGAATTGTGATAAAATTGTGAATCGTTATTTAAAACACCAATACAGAAAAACTAGTACAGAAAATTCATTCATATTAACAGTGCCCTATGTTTATAACTTTTCGAAGAGTGTGTCTAAATGTATAACTAAATATATTTGAGAAATACACAAGCGCTCAGTAGATTGGGGTTAATGGGATTACTACTTTTTATTTAGCAAGAATGCATTAAATTAGTCAAAGTGATAGTAAAGATTTCTATTCTAAATACATGCTCTTTCAAACTTTCTATTTATAAAAGAATGAAAAAATGGCTCAGAACAAACAATTTCAACTAATGTTTCTTGAGTACTCATGTGTATCATGTGACACTGAAGACTGGCTGCTTTTGTCATGATAATATACAATATAAAACATGATATAAAAAGAATCCAATCAATTGACAAAATACCATAACATTTTACACAAATCTTGTAATCATTACGTTTATATATTTTTTAGACATGTTGGAAATGCTAGTACACATAAATAAGCCTTCTACTGCCAAAACAGGTCGGTAGAAAAAAGGAACGACTGTTTTATGTGGTTTTGTACAGTCTATTGAAAATGACAGTTTCATCAGCTTCTGCTATATGCAAACTCAGGAATTGGATGTCCTGTTATTTCTCCATGTTGCACAAAGAGATATTCAGAAATCACGAGAGATTTGCTTGTTTTAGTAGCACCTCCATCAGCACTGCAGTTCAGTCCGGGGCAGGTAGAACAAGCTGTTTGTTTTTCCTGATACTATAACCAAGACTGAAGTCACGTATGAGATCGGTCTGCTGACTCTGATTTACTTTGCTTATTTTATAATGTCATTTTAACAGACATTTTGATTTGATTTCTGAAAATGTGCAAAATAGCCCAACCTCTGTTCAGATGTAGGAAAGGGTTAGCTTTCATTTGCATGTCACCCTACTGATGAGGAAAAGTGTTGAACCACCACCGTCTCTCTTCCAAGTGAGCGCTTATTCTTCAGAACTGTTTTCATGTTCGTTTAACACTTTCACCCGGTCCACAAAAATCCCCCTACTTAATTTTATTAGGAAATTACAGCTGTGCTTGCCATGACGACGAGTCCACCATCGTTAAGGCGAGCCCTCAGGCATCAGCTGCATTGGTTTTCTCCCACTAAGTGTAACACGAGTAACTTATTGAATATCACACCTCACAAAACCATTGGAGAATGTAGTATAACAATAAACTCCCACTCAGAATGAAGGTCTGACCCCTGAAAGAGTTCCCACATGCTCCTTCACTTGACCTAATTTGAAGTGTTTCAGTACATACTGAAGCAAACAAACATGGCGGATCCCAATTCCCAGATTGTGTTATTAATGATGTTTTTAGATCTTGTCATGATAAACACCAAAAAAGCAAGCATTTGACAGCAAAGACGGGTTAAATGACACAAATAGAGATTACAGATGAACTAGGTTTACAAAATGTGCATGTTATGTTTGTCCCAGGCACTGACAAATGGGACTTTTTTAATATTTAGCCGTTGGGGAATGAGGCAGATTCTTTGTTTGATTGCCAGAGTTCAGTGTCATTTCATCTGTTGTTTAGAGAATTGAGAGCTTGGTAAAAAGTCAGTCGTCCTACATCTGCCTGCTGTTTATGTGTGTTGGGACTCGAAGCCCTTGAAGCTGGACCACACAAGCAAACCTTATTGAGACTGCAGTCAGATGTTGAGTGATGACAAAACAGTCCTCTCACTTTCATGTTCTTTTTGCTGATATAAACATAAAACATTGTGCTTGTTTATTTCAGCAGAAAATTTCCAACATGAAAACAATTCTTTGGCTCATGACTACATGCAGCTGTTAAATTTAGTAAACAAAACATGTACAATTTTATAACACAATCCCCCGGTTTCACAGACAAGTCTCAAGCCTATAGTCCCACACTAAAATGCATTATTGAGCCTATTTTACTGAATGCAACTTGTACTGGCATACAGTATGGAATATTTGACGATGGGCTATTCAATTATTGAAAATAATTCACACCTTGCACCTCGGGTGCGCATTATTTTTCCACAATTCAACGACCCAGAGTCAATTATTTTCAGAATATCACACATCAAAACGTTGTTCAAATGATGTATTTCAAGACATTCGTCAGGTTTTTGTTCTTTAAACAGTCGTGTGTGTATGAATAATTTCTTGCGCATCTAATCCCAAGTCTACGTGTTATTTCCAAAACGTCACTTTAGAGAAACGGAGGCTTCAGCCACTGATAGCAGACTAATGCAGTTATTAGAGAGAGAGAGAGAGAGAGAGAGCGAGATAGCGAGCGAGAGAGTTATCAAGCATGTATGGAATTATTTCAGTGTATGTCTCTCTCAACCTCATCACACCAAATGCGTCTCTATAGCACGCAAGTGTATTGTTGTGTAATATATACGCTAAAGTGAGTTTTTACGTGCATATGATACTCATTGTTGGTTAGGTTAAGTTTAGGTGTGGGGTGGGGTGCGTGTGTATTAGACGCTGCTGAGAATTAGTGGTGTGGGTGCGTGTGTATTATCGCAATGAACTGCGTATTGCATTGCGACACAAACTGCGTCTCATATGCACGTAAACTCATTTTCACGTATATATTACACGACAATACACATGCGTGTTATAGAGACTCATTTACATGAGAACAGGCTGCTCTCTCAGCATCAGTTTCTCTACTAATAGCGAAACTGTAAGTTTATCTGCTCCAAAAACAGCCGTTATTACATCGCTAGTGAGAAATGTCTTGTTGCGTTTAAGTTAAACTATTGTACTGATAAAATTATCAGGCCAGCACTTCTGTGGAGTATATGTCCGTACTTAATAAAACGTAATTTTGTGGCAAAAACATGGAAATAATTTGTTGTTTTTATCCTATTGTTTACATTTACTTGCTTGGCCATTGTTGTGGGTTTTGGTTCTTTTGTTGTTGTAGGCTGTGACCTATGAAATCATTTGGCGAAGTGATATGGAATGGGGTCAAGATCTGCCTGGAACTACTTTAGCTGTGTGTTTGTAAACCAGATTCAAACATTCAATTGCCCGTATAACATAAAATATGTCAGTGCCATTGTTTTGTCTCAAGACGCATGCTAGTAGCCTAATGTTTTTTAATATACTTTGTTTTACGGTTGTAAAACGTAATGTATGTAAAAATAGTACGGTATGTACTAAAAATGTAAACGTTTTTGTGTACAGATGATAACTTTGTCAAAACGATCACGTTCACATGGATCCACAAAATGACAAAAAAGGCTGTATTATGCATCCAGGCCAGTAGTTATCGATGTCTAAGAAACACTATGCACCCATAGACTGAACATGAACGCATGTGCTTTACATCACTGTTTTCACAAATTTTCTTTTTTTTGTACACAGAGACGATAATGTTTCCGTTTACGGTATCGAAAATGATGTTGTGTAAATGACCCCTTCTGTATCTTCTCTCATGCTTTAAAGGGATACTCCACCGTTTTTTCATATTAAACTGATTATTCCCTTAAAGGTGCTCTAAGCGATGTCGGGTGACGTGACTTCTTGTTGACGTTTAAAGTATTTTCAAACAAAACGGAGGCTAGATAGACCCTCCCTCCTCCTCATCTGCGCTGACCCCCCAAACCCCACCCCCAGGGCCTTCTTGTCAGTTATTGGCTGGAACAGTTTGTTATGTTTCGTGGAGCGGGTTGCCGCAGTTTGTTTTGTTGCCATTTGTGGAGCCTGGGTTGTCTGCATAAACCGGGTTTTTTACAGTGTTTGGATCCCTATTAAATGAACTTTTTTATTTTTATTTAACAGTCAGACATACATACAAACCAACATAGTGCAGTAGTGAGCAATCTTGTAATTCCATAATTCCAGAAGTGACATAAAAGTGATTTAAGTGTTTGATCTAAGTATGTATGTGAGTGGGTGTGAGTGTGGGTATGTGTATGTGTGTGTGTGTCCGTAAACAAAGTAACCATTTATTATTTATTACCATTGTCATTACCATCACCACCCCCACTCCCCACTACCACCATATTGCCAATATTGTATTAGTCGATTTTTATTTCACATCCATCCTCCTATGTAACAATTGCCATTGTCAACATTAAAAGTTAATATTGGTTATATTTAAATGATGAATATTTCAATTGCAACTTCATCATTACTAATGTGTAGGCTATAATTACAAATATTTAAAAATAGGCTATGACTATACAAGTTTTAATGGAAGTGACATTAAAGAATATTTTAATTAGCCAATCAGTAATTGCTATTCAGTACACATGTCAAAATGTTCAACTAATTGCAATTCATATAAATTAGCCTATAATTTATTTTCATTTAATTGTAAATGACATGCAATTAAGTGTCGGAAAATATTACATTCAGTTCGCACTTAGTCTTTCAGAGTATATCATTTCTGTAATAATTAGGCTACTCTTTTTAAAAATGACTTGCTTACTTTTCAAATACTTTTATATATATTTTTTTAATTATTTAGGATACATAAAAATGTGAGCTATAAAATTAGCCTTAGGTGTCAGCAACTAGTAAACTTTTAAGTAAAATTTTTGCTGGTGAAAAGTTGGCTCATTTATATGAATTATCTATATAGCAATTAATTCATTAATCTAAACCAGTTAATTAATTGAAATAGAAAAATGAAATAGAAATAGCAAAATGATGGAATTGAGAAAGTGATGCTATTTCAAGATACAGGTAAGTTTGTACCCTATTTAAACCACATGAATTTGTTTTGACATGGTTTCCCCATTTGGGATATTAAGTTTGTAACTTTTATTTTGCTTATCTGCAACTTGGAAGCTTTTCTCTCTTTTTTTTATTTTTTTTTTAAACATGACATTTTCAGAAATCACTGCTGCAGTCAAAAGCAAGCATAGCTTAGACATGATGAACAATATATTTCCCAGTGCTTTTTATTTTAATTATTGCCTTAGCCATTTTCCACATAAATGTATTTTCTGCTACAGGCAGTATCATTATAAATTATCAGTGGAAGTTCCCAGTAGTAAAAACACAAACCTCTTTAATATGAGTGAAAACTTGTTATGTCAGCTGTATTTCAATCAGTACAGCACTGCTGAAGGGTGAACAGCTTTATTAACAGCTTCATCTCAAATGGAAATCCCCCATCAGACTGCACTTGTTTGTGTCCTTTACCTGCTCAGCATCTTCAAGAGATCTTTGAAATCTGAATCCAAACACTACATGTGACGCTCTTCAGGTTGCAGAATCAAAATACGCCCTCTGCTGGCCACATCAGAGTCAGAAACAAAACTAGAGGCTCTATTTTAAAATCAAATGAGATATAAAGTAATCACTGCAGTTACTTTACAGCAAGATCTATAAGTGTGTAGTGTGTGGCGTTGTGAAGTGTGTAACGTCTGTGTTAAATTGAGAATTTGGTGAAATTTGTCAACTCAATTCTGTAGACAGTTCTAAGATATGTTGACATTTATATCAAAATACATTTTAAAAAAATGTGCGTTCTTGTGCATCACTGCAGCTACAGAGTGATTAGTCATGTAAAAGTCAAAATAACGGGATAATGAGAAAAAATATCATCTTGAAGCTTTAAAGATCATGTGAAAGTGCATTTAACCACTATGTGGCGCCAAAAAAACTGGATATTTTAAATGAAAATATGATTTTGCTCTTGCAATAAGACCAAACATTTTCTAATCTTAAAATATAGACACAAAAATAACAAGGTCACATCTCTTCGAACTGTCATTTGGCCTTTGTGAAACTGACCTTCTGTTAATGTTATCAAGGTCAGTTCTGCTCAACTATCTCCTGTCTACTGATATGATTATGATTAATAATTATTCCATCCCATTATCAACACTGATATAGCATATTTTGAAGGACCGTGGAGTGAGGCCTGTCAGTTTTTTCATCCTCACACTTTCTTTTACAGTCTTTTATTTTTGCATTCTGTATTGTCATAATTAGTGCAAACAAACACAAGAGTTGTAGTGTTTAAATGTTCAATACTATTTACTCTATACTTCCAGAATGACAACTCAACTCAGCTTTCGACCCTTTCCTTCACATATTCCTTAAAGTGATGCTGAAACGCTTCATTCTGCAGGACCCAGGTAGGAATGGACTGCACAATCCGCCCTATAGGAGAATTGTTGGTCAGAAACAATACATGCACAGAAATCACAAACTCTTTTAAAAAAAGGAGTTTTCACATAGAAGAACCATTTTGGGTTATCAAGAGAACCTTTCAGTGAACAGTTCTTGAATGCATTTTTCTTAACTTGAAGAACATAATCTAAAAATGTTCACATTATAAATAAATGACCTTTTGTGCAATGGAAAGGTTCCAATAAAAGTGCACTTTAACTATATTAATAAACAGAGGTCATTACCAATATGGTATGAGTGACGACTGTGCCATATGTTTGGTCACCAGCCTTCAGATACTTCAAATGAGCTCCTCACAAACTCCTCAGCTGTGAATGTAACCATATCTGGCCTCTGATGTCCCGTCATTGATGTTGAAACTCCAAATGGAGCCACTGTCTGAGAACAAAAAAAGATAATGATATTATACTTCTGGTTAGCAGATATGTGAAGTTCATATACACACACAAAAACCACATTATTTAACCATTGTGTGGTTAGTAGTGTAGAACGTTTGTTATTCTACCTGAATAATAATTTCCTTGGATTTATATTCAGCTTGCAAGACCCTGTGAAAATCTCTCCACAAAAACCTGAAGAGATATATATTGGAAATATATTTTGATATGTTGACATTGCTAATACAGTGCTTTTCAACTTTGTGTAGATGTTTTTACCTTTGATGCTGAGTACAAGGTGTAAAGAGGGCAGGGTATTTTGGCTATTCCAGAAGACACATTCAGAATGACTCCTCTTCCTCTAAGGAAATACTTATCGTCAGTGTGCTTGTCATTTGTTGAAATTCTGGCTTTTTTTTTTTTGTTACTATAAGTAACATTGCACTTATATGTCCACTAACTCATATTAGAATATTAGCAGACTCTCTGCTTAATATCTCTTAAAAAATAACACTTTATTTGGATGGACCCCAACAGACATTCTATTGACTATAAGAAACTTTGCAAGGACATGTCAACTTATCCTACTAACCCTAACTTCAAAACCCTAACCCTACATCGGAGAGTCTACTAATATTCTGTTAGTTTACATGTAGGTACAACATAGTCAACAGAGTGCTAAAGGGATCACCAAAATATGTGTGGAAAATTACGAGAAAACTAGTCAGACAGAGAAGGCCAAACCTTTGCTGCATTCTGGTAGGATAATTCTGCACATCTAAATATGGAGAAAAACCATGTTAGTGCATTCTATTAAATCAGTCTCTTTAGCACTGAACCAATAGTTCTCAACTGGCTTTTATTTAAGGATTTTACGTTAGACATAAAGTGGCGACTCAAAATTATTTAGCAGCCAAAATTTTAACAAAAAAAAAAATTAATTAAAAGAATAGTTCAAATATATATACTATATATATACTCTCTATATATATATTAATATATATTAATATTACACTGATCTGTATATCCAGTGCAAAATTATTAACACTTAAAGGGTTAGTTCACCCAAAAATGAAAATAATGTCATTAATGACTCGCCCTTATGTCGTTCCAAGCCTGTAAGACCTCCATTTATCTTCGGATGAGGGTACTTACTAGTTGGTAATAGTAACTATTGGGTTAGTTAGAATGTTTGAAGCTTCTAAAATACATTTTGGTCCAAAAATAACAAAAACTACAACTTTATTTAGCATTGTATTCTCTTCCAGTTCTGTTGTCAATGTCAAAGTGATGCTGATGACGTAAAATGCTGCTGACGTGTTATCTGGTGCGCCCAAGCTTCATTTACAGTCTGAGGGAGATGCACGCTGTAATTGATTGACAACAGAACCGGATGAATAAAGTCATAGTTTTTGTCATTTTTGGACCAAAATGTATTTTACAATGCTTCAAAATATTCTAATCCAATGATGTCACATGGACTACTGATGATGATGTCTTTATTTCCTTTCTGGACAAGGACAGTATACCGTACATACATTTTCAATGGAAGAAAGCTCTCTGACTTTATCTAAAATATTTTAAACTGTGTAAACTGAAGATGAACGGAGGTCTTACGGGTTTGGAACGGCATGAGGGTGAGTCATTAATGACATATTTTTCATTTTTGGGTGAACTTACCCTTTAAAAACACAATGAAATGGACAATTGTTCCCCTTCCTCTTGCAGCAACATCTCTTATCTTCTCTGATGACATGTTTACTGGTGTGAGGGTGGGACAACCTGTTACTCACATCAGATCACTGCAATAGCGAACTACAACCATCTAATAATTTCCCCATTTTTTCTTGTTCGAGAAGCCATTTCACTCAGACAGGACGAGATGTAATAGAGCTGGTAAGTCCCACCCCTACAGCTAACCCCGCTGGACCTCTAGGTTGAAAAATCGTCAATGCAAGTGAATGAGAGAAAAGAATTATTTTCGAATCCGTTTGAATTTTGCCATGAATGTGAACATATGTTGTTTGTGATTTTTTAATATAATGTTTCGTGTAAAGAATGCTACAATTTAGCGGGTAGAATTTTCATATGGTTAGACTTTGTGTGAGAGCACTTTGTGGACTACAACTCTTTCGACGTGTTTCGACATACGTCACCCCCACTAGCACACGGATCCCGCTAAACATGCATGTGTCTTTGGTGGACTTCACCGCCTTCTTTAGGGGAGAGGACAAAATAGTTGAACGTGGTGAAAACCGTGATTTGTGGAGGGAAAATGTGTTATGCGGTGACGTCACATATGGGACGTGTAGTCTTCTTGCTGATGTCTATTCCACAACTACTAGCCAAAGAATCATACAATATACTGTCTAAACTTGTTACATGAGAAATTATATAAAAAATTCACAGACAACATGTTACATTCATGGCACAATTCAAACGGGATCAGAAAATAATTATTTTCTCTCATTCACTTGCATTGACGCTTTTTCAATCTAGAGGTCCACTTGGAGTTTTACGGATGGCGGGCCTTACCAGCTCTATACATCCTTTAATTGTAAGTGCGTACCAGGAGCCCTTGGCTGTGAAGTTGTCACAGTGGAGTTTTCGGGTTGGCATCCTCCCTTGATGGGTGATCCGAGGAACACATCATCAGTAGTACGCCTCAAGCTTCATTGGATGTTTCGGCCATTATAACTAGATATCCTTGGATGAGGAAGAACCTATGGGGGTGATCAAGTCCCCGCAGTGTATCCCCCCAATCGCCAAATCAAGCTGGAGCCCACCAAGAGTCTTGTCTCTTTATCCACAGCCACTCGCTGCTTCTCTCAGCTGCCTCAGACATTGCTTTGATTCCCAGATCTCCAAGCAGTCTGGTGGAGACACTGCCTTAAACCCCCTGCACCCCACCTTAACTGGAAGGACTTCAGTTTTCCATCCGCGATTTTGTGCTTCAGCAGCAAGCTCAGCATAGAGTAGTTGTTTTCGCTCGTATGCCTCGTCCACTGAGTCCTCCCAGGGTACAGTGACTTTGATGATGAAGACCTTCTTCAGAAAGGGGGACCAGAGAACTATGTCAGGCCTAAGTGTGGTGATTGCCGCTAACCAACATCCACTAGCATCTTCCAGTTACAGGCCCCTCAAAGCTGACCATGCTCCAGAGAAGTGGGCCTGCACCTGGCTACCTTTGCCCCCATGCAGGCAAAGTTGATCTGCAGTGGATTGGATGCTGATAGTGGTAGGGAGTTGGAGGCAGTCCAGTTGTTTTCCAGGGTGGCTGCGAGGATCTTAAGGACTTGGTTATGATGCCAAGTGTAATGTCCCTGAGCTGAGGCTGACTCTAAACTCGGTCAGTATGTGCTTGAGTAAACCTGGCCCGAAACAGAGGGCACATCCTGGATCTTTACCCAACCACTGATGGAGATTGCTAGGTGTTGGAAGAACATCATATGTAACCCTGATGATGAAGCTGATTCGCTTCACTTCCATTCTCCACAATTTCTTCCAGCAGATCCTCCTCGTCTCCACACTCTCCCAATGTGTCCACTGTCCCTGTTTACCAAAGGAAACTGCCTTTGTCCATCTTGCTGCTAAAAGACTATTGTAACTTCCAACTTTCATTTTATGCTGAGAATTTACTATTTTTCTGATGGACTTCGATGAATTTTAAAAGTAAAAAAATGTTTTTCTTTTTGCTAACTATGCACAATTATATAATTAGCTGCATTTAATTAATTGCATTTTTTCCCTTTCTGCAACCCTGTCAGAGCTGTGACTCAATTTTGCATGTGACCACTGCGACCCACCAGTTGACTTCCTTATCTATTTGTACAGTATATGAGTGAGTGGTAAAGACCCAGTTACATTTACATGTATGCATTTAGCAGACACTTTTAAAATAGAGCAACATAAGCATTTCTTCACATAGCCAACAATATTCATAGTGTACAGTTCTGTTAGCATTTACTCACCTTAACCATGGCTTTTACATTGCAGTTGATAACATCATGTATTCTCTAGAGGCCACCACATGAAACATATAAACAACAGTGTTTGATAAATACTTTGTAATCGGCCTACCATACAACTATTGCTTGATAGAATTTCATTTTTCATATTTGTGATATTTTATAAAAACATGCTTCCATGTAGTTTTACAGTGGACATTTTTCTATTTCCAATATCTAAAATAATTACTACTGTTGTCAAAGGTGGGGTAAGCGATTTTTCCAAAACGCAGTTGGACATTGTTGGTATTTGAAATCAACCCAAACAAACACATCCCTCTCTTCAATCCTTACCGCGTTGGTCTCAATCCCTGATTGCCGGCATACAAGGCGAATGAACATCTAGCGCCGTAAGGTTTTGTTTGTGTCTAACACAGTCTCATCCCTAGACGTCATACAAATGACGCTTTTGACCATACGTCAACATCCACCGTTTTAGGGTACCCTTTAACGTCAGACTGACGATCCTGGGCCGTCATACAACTAACGCTTTACCTTTAATGTCAGTTAGGTGACGGGGTAGGTTTAGGTCTGGGGTAGAGTTAGGATTAGATAGCGTCATCTAACCAACGTTAAAGGGTACCCTGAAACGGCGGATGTTGACGAATGATCAAAAGCATCATTTGTATGACGTCTTGGGATGAGACTGTGCTGTCTAAGCTGCTCTCTCTCTCTTTCTCTCCTGTCTCTCTGGAGAAATGGTTTCCACCTGATACCAATAATCAATGCCCTGCTATGATTGGATGAAGTATTTAAACAGCAACCATCATCAGAGCTGTATTGGAAAATTCAGTTCAGAGCCTTAAGCATCAGAATTGGTGCAGTTAAACCAAAAGGTTGTCGGATAATATCTGGATGTTTGGTTCATAATTATGTGGACATTAATTATTATAATTACATGGCAATATTTACTGACAGATCTAAAGACCCAAGGAGTGTGCATGTAGGAGTAGGAGTACATATACCGGAGTTTAATGTTGTAATATGCAAAATAATTAATGGAATGTCTGTATTTACATCTGAAATTATTGCTAGGATTACAATGGATATAAGAGGTGAGGCTGGAAAAGTTGTAATTTGTTCAGACTCTTCTGCAGCTCTTAGTACTCTCTAAAAAATGGTGCTAAATAGACTAAAAGTGGTTCATTGGCTTGTAATCATATCGGGAACCACTTTAAGTGCCATATAGCACTTATCTTTGTCATATGGCGCTGATGTAGAACCATAAGAGGTGCCATAGAGCTCGTTAACCACCCCAGAGAACCACTGAAGAACGGCTGAAGAACCAAACTGGGCACCATGACATAGCACATATGTACTGGCATACATAGCACCATGACCACCGCAAAGAACCCCTGAAGAACTTTTTTTTAGAGTGTAGCTTAAACTTAAAAGAAACCTTTAGAGATGATTTATTGTAGGAAATTTACAACACTGCTAAGAATACAAAGAGATGGAACTAATGGAAAGTTTTGTTGGGTTCCTGCTCATGCTGGTGTAGAGGGAAATGAGAAGGCAGATGAGATTACAAAGAGAGCGTTGAATTTATGAAACAAGAATTAAATTATGAAAGTTCCATTTGGAAAAGGTGAGGCCGAATCAATAATTAAAAAGTTAGTGAGGGATTTGTGGCAGAAGAAGCGTGATTCAGATAACAAAGGAAGATACAATTATAATATACAAAAATCAATCACGGTAAAAACATAAAGGGACTGTAGAAAAGAGGAAATGGCTCTTGCGAAATTAAGATTTTGGACACACTGGATTGAAGTCAACTTTGTATTAATGGCACAACGCATTTTCTAATAAAGTGATAGTTTTAATGTAAAAATACATTAAAACTAATGGTGACATGTTATTTTGTGGTGTAATAAATATAGCGCTGAGAGCATCATTTTTTCATGACCAAATGGAATTTGGATTGGATTTTAGGAAGGAATGGAGAAGATGAGGGATTGTTGGGAGGCTCTCTTTGTTTTTCTAAGAAAGACAGGATTAGATAACATTATATAAAGGTTAGGTTATTTTGAGTTGGGTTATATATATATATATATATATATATATATATATATATATATATATATATATATATATATGTGTATGTGTATGTGTTTAAGAATTATTATTAATATTATTATTTATTTATTTGTATTTATTTTTTTAGACCTGAAGTATGTAAAGCTCTGATAGTACACACTCCTGTACAGTAGGTGGCGGTATGCACCTATAAATTCTGGTTTGAGATCCGCCATTAAACTACAGCTTTGAGGGCTCATCTTCAAACCCAGACTTGATGTTTGTGTTGAAGCAAGTAGTAGTTGGTGGTGTTGTGTATCTGTACCTCATTTGTGTGTTCTATTTATTGAAGTAGGTTTTTCTCTATAGTCACTTTTGATCAGGCAGAGGTTCGTGTTGATTTGAATTATTATTCATTGTATGGTTCTGCATGATCTGTTTTTATCTTGGTTTACTTGAAGTTTGCTAGTTAATCATTTATTTCTTTATTTGTGTGGTGTTAGTAGGGGTTGCCACTTATTTTCAACTCGACTTTTTCTCCTGTTTATGTTAGCAAGGGAATTTGCTTATTTTGCTGTACTCTTGTTTTTCTTTTAGTTTAAGTATAGTTTTGTTAATAAGGAGTCAGATTAATTATGTTACTTGTTTAGGCAATTCCTTCTTCTGAATCTGATACACCTCTTTAGCTTAATTAGTAAATGACTACTTTCATAAATATTATGTGGTTATTTGGGTTGTTGGGAAACAATTCTGGAGACTGGGTGGGTTCATGCCGTTGCACACTCATTTCACCACCATACATTTTTACTGTTTTTTTCCTCCCTAAGACAAACCAGGAAATTGTAACACACTAAATAGCACATTCTTTAGCAATTGTCAGTCTCTGAGTATCGTGCTGGCCTCCGTAATGCACACAATCCAAAGGTGGATGTCTGATTATCATAGCAGACAGAGGTGCAACAAAATAATGCTTCAAAATAAAGCGCAGATAATGAACGAATGAGAAGGAAGCACCAAATAAATAACGCACAGTTCACAATAGTAATTATAAAACAAGTTTGTTGCTAGTTGCCAACAGCACAGCAGCTCCAGTGTCACTCACGTGTGAAGCGCAATCATACCAGCTCTCCAGCGCTAGAAAGGGTCCTAACACTCTTGGTCAGTCACTCATAACCCTTTATTTCCAGTGATTTCTTCTGAGCTTTTCTCTTTTGTATTGTCTGATTATTTCTGTAGTCTGTCTTCAAATCTGCCTCTTGCTCATCCTCTCTCCTCCACTGCCATACAAGCATTTGGGGGCCTAATACTGATTGGCTACACATGTTTGTTGTTGTTTCTTCATTTGTCTGTCCGACTGAACTTCCAAACACCGTTTCGGTAACACTTTACTTGAAGGGGTGTGCATAAGACTAACATGACACCTTTATAATCATGGCATGACTTATGTTATGAATATGAAGGAAGTTTTATGCATGTTTATGACAACTGTTATTAAGTGTCATTTCGCTCAGTTATGACATTTTTAATGCAAATATGATTTGTTTGAGATGACACTTTGACATAAACCAGATACATCATGACCTGTTAGTGTCTTTGTGTCAAATATGACAACTTGACTTCAGTAGACAACACAACATGTTATAAACATGACATAGCAGATTCATTATCAAACTTAAACCACCTAGCTTTATTGGTTAACAAACTTTAAACTGTCAGGTGTTTGGTTTTGCCAAAGCCATTATAACCATAGCCATTATGTACACTGTAGTTGAGGTCGGGAAAAATATTCATGACACAGTTATAATGGCCTTATGACAGCCAATGTCAAAACCAACCACATGACAGTTTAACTTATTTTAATGTCAAGTTGTCATGACAAAGACATCTTAATGTCATATTTGCATTAAAAATGTCATTATTGAGTGAAGACACTTAATGACAGTTGTCATAAACATGCATAAACCCTAATGACACATGTCATGTCATGGTTGAAGGTGTCATGCCAGTCTTATGCACACCCCTTCAAGTAAAGTGTTAACGCGTTTTCAAATATCACTTACCCCACCTTTAAAGGGAGTCAATACTAGTAGCTGAAGTTTCATGCCCACATTAAATAAGAGAGATATCAAAAATGCATAGGGGAGGAGGATCCATGCAGGAACAGTTTGAAAGCCCTTAGTTTTTATGAAGATAAATGCATGAACAATGATTGTATGAACCATAGGTGACCTCACTTCTTCCAAATTAGGTGTTTCAAGTAGCTTGCAGGGTATTTGGCTCGGTAGAATCCCAACGTTGTTCACTGTGTTTAAGGAAAAGTAACAGTAAAGCTACTGATTTTAATATAACTGCAGCTCATAATTTGACACATTGATATCTTACCTACTGACCTAAAATACCAATATCCAAACCCTCAATGTTTTCTTTAAGGTGTCCATATATATCGTCTTTGGTGAAGTCAGCAGCTATTACTTTGACTTTACCTCCTGTACTCAGCTCTGTCAGAACAAGAAAAGAAAGCTGGTTGAAAATGAGATTTAAGACTACAGACAAAGTTAAGAAACTGAAATTTCAACAGTAAACACTTCACCGATCTTCCTGGCTGCTCTGTCAAGCTTCTCTTGATTTCTGCTGATGAGGATCACATTCATACCTAGTTTTGAAAGCTGCACAAAAAGACAGGAAATACAAAATATCGCAAAGTCTTATGGAAACAGCCTATATCTATAGGGGATGAGCTGGTAATTTATAGATTAAATACAATATGGGATCTTAACAAAGAATTTGGAGCAGCTAAACGAAAGATTGCTTCCTGTTCCAGTATTGGTTACAGGCGTACTTTACATGTATAGGCTACTTATATTAATAATAATTATTATACTTTAGTCTTCATTATGATGGAAGCTTATTTCCGCCACATGAATGAAAAATAAAAAAGGTAATTGTGACTTTTTATCTTACAATTCCTGATATGAAATATCTTCATATCTTATCTTCATATCTACCAATATATTAAATCAGAATTGCATGTTATAAAGTCAGAATTGCAAGATATAAAGTCACAGTTGCTGTGTAATAAAGTCAGAAATTGCAAGAGATAAAGTCAGAATTGCGAAGCATGTAACTTCGCAATTTGTGAGAAAAATTAGAATTGTGAGATAGAAAAGCTCGAATTCTCTCTTTTCTCAGAATTGCGACTTTATATCATGCAATTCCTGACTCTTATATCTCATACTTTAACTTTATAATCTTGAATTCCTACTTTATATCTCACAATTCCTACTTTATATATATCTTAAGCTTTATATATCTCTTTAATTCTGACTTTATATTCTCATATTTCTAACTTTATAATTCTCGGAATTCCTACTTTCCATATTTATATTTCTACTTTATATTTAATTTTGAACTTTATAATCTCTCTGAATTTCCTACTTTTAGCAATATTTAATTTTGAATTTTATAATTCTTAATTTCCTACTTTATATCTCAATAATTCTAGCTTTATAATTCTTGCAATTTTGCTACTTTATATTTACTATTTCCTACTTTATATTCATATTTTAAACTCCATAATTCGTAATTCCTACTTTATAACATGTAATTTTGACTTTCAAATTCTGGAATTCTACTTTTATATTCTCACAATTTCTGATCTTTATATCTCATATTTCTAATTTTATAATTTTTTTTAAATTTTACTTTATATCATATTTTTAACTTTATAATTCGATTTCCCAATTTTATATTCATATTTCCAAATCTTTATTCAATTTTGAATTTTAATAACATGCAATTTCTGATTTTATATTCTCCTAAATTCTGATTTTTATATTCATATTTCTAATTTTATACTTTGTAATTTCGGATTTTGATATTTCTAATTTTTAAATTTTATAATTTAATTTATTCTAATTTTTATTTTATTTAATTCTTACTTCATATTTATAATTTTAATTTTATAATTCGCAATTTTGACTTTTATATCATACTTTTGTATTCCTTATATTTATATTTCTAATTTTTATAATTCTTTCGTGAATTTTGAATTTTACAACTCGCAATTCCTGACTCTTATATTCGTATTTTTGCTTATTCTTATGACTATTTCATATTTTGACTTTATATTTCAGTATTTTGAATTTCATAATTTTTATTTTAATTTTCATAATTTTAATTTTGAATTTGTAATCACATTTTGATTTTATATCATGCAATTTTGCTACTTTATATTGCACAATTTTTGATTTTATATCATGTAATTTTGACTTTTATATTTTTGTTAATTTTGACTTTATATTTACAATTTCTGAATTTTATACTTATATTTCTAACTTTATAATCTTGGATTCCTACTTTATATTAATTTTCTGACTTTATAACTCGCATTTTTCCTGACTTTATAACATGCAATTCTGACTTTATATTTCACAATTCTGACTTTATATTTACGAATTCTGACTCTATATCATGCAATTTTCACTTTTTATTTGAATTTCGACTTTTATATTTCACATTTCTACTTTATATTTCACAATTCTCAAATTTTATAATTCTCGCAATTTTGACTTTATATCTCATACTTTTAACTTTATAATTCTTGTAATTTTGATCTTTATAATTCTTGCAATTCTGACTTTATAACTCGGATTTCTGACTTTATAACTTTAATTCTGATTTTATATTCTCTTGCAATTTTGACTTTATATTCACAATTCTGACTTTATATTCACAATTCTCTACTTTATATCTCATAATTTTAACTTTATAATCTTGCAATTCTGACTTTATATCTTATAATTTCTGACTTTATATTCTCACAATTCTAAACTTTATAATTCTAATTTCTGACTTTATAACTCGCAATTCTGTACTTTATATCTCGTAATTCTGACTTTATATTCTCTAATTCTGAGTTTATAACTTGAATTCTGACTTTATATTCTGCAATTCTGACTTTATATCTCGCAATTGCCACTATGTCTCACAATTCTGATAAACGTTATTTCACGCAATTGTGAGATAAAAAATTCTGCATTTTTTTCTTTTATTTTTCTTTTATTCAGTGGCAGAAACAAGCTTCCATACTTCAGTGTCTCATGATCCTTCAGAAATAATTAAAGTTTATATGTTCTGTAGTGGAAACCATGATACATTATGTTTTCATTATTCTTTGATGAATAGAAAGTTTAAAAAGACAGCATTTATTTGAAATAGAAATACTTTGTTACTTTATAAATGACTTTAATGTCATTTATTTTGATCAATTTAATGCATCTTTGCAGATTAAAAGTAATAATTAGTGTAGTCAGTGTATAATCTGGTCATTATAAATATAAGCAGTCTATGATAAGCATTAACACATTTTACTGTTACCTTTTATCCTTATACTTAATTATTAAACTAATCTAATATCAAGATCACAAGATTAAGAAACAGTTTTCACATAGGCGGTTACCTCTTCTGCATATGCTCTGCCTATTCCATCTGACCCTCCAGTGACCACTGAAACAAGAAACATTCAGTATTATTCTTGAAATTCGTACACGGTAAGAATAATTATTTTCTAATTCACTGATGTGTCAGTTTATGTCGTGAACAAATGTAATCAACAACCTATTCAATTTGAGAAAAAAAAAACGATTTAACAATACTTTATATAGTTTACAATGTAAATAGCTATGACCACATAATTTACGTCTTTTGTTACAGAAAATAAGCTCTTGTATCAAGTGTATCAGAAAGGGAAAATCTATCTACTATCACTCCCTAACACTTCAGACGATAGGCAGTCAGTGTTTTAACAGCATGTTCTTGGACAGATTGTGTGTACCCACCAATTCAATAAACAAAGAGGAAGAATGGGTGGTGCATATGTGTGAAATGTCTCTCTGCAAGTCTGGAGCTGCATCTTCTCTCCATGACTCCACCACTGACTATTAGACCATCATAGACGTTCATATTGTAGGTGGAACAAGGGAGTGGGAGGAAAAAGGGTGGAGGGCAAGTGGATAATATAGAGGAAATGATGCAAGATTTAATTACTGCATTCAAATGCCTTTATTGCAGACTAGAACGATTTGATGTCTGTGTGTTGTCCTCTATGTGTGAAAATTACCTTTTCACCTAAGTGGTTTCCCATGCTTTCGTTCTTTCTTTGCAACACTGTTTGTGTGTACAAGAGGTACAAGTAGTACTCTGCTTCACAATCAAAGTGAGATCTCAAGATAAATATTTTGAATGAAAAATCTTTGTAAATGTGAACCATTTAATCTTAATTTGGCTTGCCTCAGTTTTATAATTGATTATAATTATGATAATTGAATAAACGCTGTGCTAATTCAGTAAGATTAACTTGTGTTTCAGCAGCGCGAAGCTAGTCGTTCTGTTCTTAGCAGCAATCTCCTTATCAAGTCATCCGAGAAGTTACATAAGGGTGCAGTACTGGCAGATGGCACCCAACAGTTGCCTATCAGAGCATTCATGGATGACTTGACCATCATGGTAAGATCAGTACCCAAAGGAAGATGGGCACTGGAGGACTTGTTGAGCTCGCCAATTGGGCAAGGATGGAGTTCAAACCTGTAAATTCCATAAGTTCTGTGTTGAGGAGGGAACACGTCCAGAATCGGTTTCACTTTAAGATCAAAGAGGACACCATTCCAGTAGTCCAAGGAAAGTCAGTGGAGAGCTTGGGAAATTGGTACAGGGCAGACCTCAATGATGAGCAAAGTGTGATGGAAATGTTTAAGGAAGTTGAAACCTGGATGACATCCCTGGAGAAGAGCAGCTTGCCTGGCAAGTATAAGGCCTGGGGATACCAACATAGAGTCCTACCCAGATAGATTTGGCCACTGCTCCTTTACTGAGGTAGCCCTCTCTACTGTGGAGAGGTTGGACTATTTTAAGTATTTGAGGAGATTTAAAGCTTCTGCTCCATATGCCTGTAAGCACAGGCAGCAAGCTGCAGCTGCCAGTAACGTCAGTGGTGGAAGGAGTATAAAACATGGCAGGCTGTGATGTTGCGAAACAGTAAAGATGTAAGAACACGTCAGGCAGACATTGAGGTTAGAACGGGTCGCAAAGGGATAGGAAGGCGGAGGAGCGCCTGAAACATGCTGACATCATCAGCTCAGTGGCCCAGGGAAGGCAATAGGTTGCTCAACCAGGGCAAGCTGGCAGTGAGGGAATCCGAGGGACTGGCGTGGGATGGTGCAGAGGAAGGTCCATAAGGCAAAGGGGGAAGTCAGCAAGTTAAGTCTGTACCCATAAAAAGCTTGGACAAGTTAGGAGAGTGTGCAGGAGACACTTGTTGTTGTTTTTTTTGTTGTTTGGTTTTCTAGAGAGTTTCTGTTGTATTCCATATTTAATGTCCAACTTACTTCTTCAAAACTTCATGGAGTTTGACAGAGAGCCTGCACACTCTGCGGAAGGCCAGCCAATCTTGAGCACGTCCTCTCCTCATGCAGGTCAAGTTTGCTGCATGGGAAATTTTGGTATAGACATGATCAAATATTAACTCAGCTGGCTGTCTGGGTAGAACAGGTAAGAAAAAAGCCAAAATTACTTTTTAAAGGGCCTTGTTCACCTCAGTTCCTTAGGTCTGCAGAGAGCATGGCAACAGAGAGGAGGAGTGGAGGAGTCCGGGCCACGGCAAACTTCTGGAAGATACGGGCAGTCCTTAAGGGAAATATTCAATACAAGCCTCAGGGCAAACATTGTACCCTGTGAGAGGATGGAAGAGGCACACAAGCGTAAGCTTTAGAAATATCAGGCTTTGATTCTCGAGTGCCAATGGAGAGGAAGGAAGGCTTGGAACCTATGGGTGGAGGTTGGCTGCAGGGGCTTTGCAGGGTGTCCGGAAGTACCAGCAAAGTACTCAACCAGCAATGAGTCCGGAACATCTTGAGTTAGGAGGTGGAGAGCAGGGGTGGAACTAGGATCTGGTTTTACCTTCGAGCCTCCATTAGATGTCATGGTCTTAAATCGAAGAAAAATGTGCCCATTTGATAAGCCAGCAGGAGCCCTGAACTCAAACATATATACACACACACACACACACACACACACACACACACACACACACACACACACACACACACACACACACACACACACACACACACACACACACACACACACACACACACACACACACACACACAAAGACACCCCCTGGGAAGGGATGTTGTAATGCGCACACACCAGGAAGAACTTTTCAAAGCCTCAAAGTGAAAGAATTAGTTGTGGAAAGAGAGAAAAAGTAAGGTTAATTTGTTTTAAAATGAACAGGAACAACCATTCAAAATCAAGAAATGAATAGAGAAATAGTGTCCTAGAACATACTGTTCTAATTGCCTTTTGTTCTCTGCCACTCTCAGTGCCGGAATGGAATGGAAAGGAAGCTTGGGAAAAAGTGCCTGCAATAGTTGTTTTGTGTTGCTGAGCTGGTCTAAACAGTATTATTTCAAGAAAGCCATAAAGAGGATCCATTTTTTGCCATCCGTAAAGGTCATGTTTAGGGAAGCAAGAGCATTTTGTGAGTGACAGTTTACAGTGAGACAAGAAAATTGTTCCAGAGTCAAACAGTGGAACAAAAGCAAGATAGTGCTGGCTTCACTCTGACTGTTCTCAACCAGCGGTTGACTGTTCTCGACAGCATGTTTTCAACAAAACATTGCATTTTCTTAAATGCTTAAATCATGACACTTCTAACTGTTATTGAATAACTTACTTTTAAACTAACTATCTATTAAGCATGATTCAATGTGGTAAAGTCATTTTAGTAAGGTTCTTTTTCTTCTCTCTCTTTTTCCCATGCTAAAATCTTTGAAGCATAATATTTAAACTAAACTACCTGTTATCTAAATAAAAATGCATGCTTAAGACAAAAATACAGGAAGTCAAACTGTTGGTGTATCTCACCTGCCCATTTCCCCATAGAGGTGAAAAAAGATTCAGAGAGAGGACAGAAGAGCTTCGGAGCAAGCATCATAAGAAGGCATCCTAGTTTCCATCCAAAAACCAGGATGGTGCATGTCCCAGTCAAGATGAAGAGAATCTCAGTGAGAGTCATGATGAATTTCTCAAGGCTTAAAATGAGTCCTTCCTGCTATTTTTGGTCCTTCTTGCACGGTTCTCTCATCTAATCTGACCACAAGCCTTAAACCTCCATGCTGACAGCCCCCTCGGCCAATCAGAATCTTCTCTGCCCATTCTGACCAGGACATAATTCACATTCCTGATTTGTGCGTGTGTTGTGCCATTTAGAACAAGTAAGCTCACCTTTTGTCTCAAATCCCAGAGTGAAGTGAATTTAAGTGACTTACCTTGTTTCACAGAATATAGGTTAATTCTACTAAAGAATCACAATTCGGCACTTAAATCCCTTCACTGTTGTCTAACGGAACAGATTTTAGGGTGTTGCCCCTGCATACCATAACAATATAATTGCTATATAGTCCACCTAGTCTATATCTTCTAACTGCTTGTTAAAAACAAAAGCAAATAAATAAAAAAAATAAAAAGTGGACTTTAATCATTATGGTCCCAAGCTGTTTAACTCTTTGACAACCTATTAAGAAGTTCACAAACCTGGCACTATTATTACCCCCCTCTCTTTTTCTTAATCTTCAATTCTTGTGTGGAAATTTAACTGAATCTTTTTGTTTTCTTTTTATATATTTTTTAAACCCTTTTTATTTATATTGTCACATTCAGTTCAGTGTTATAATTAATGTAGAGATAGATTAGTGATATAAAAATATAAAAAACACATTTGCTCATGTTACAGTAAGGCATGGACATGTTTAGCCTACTCAACAACAAAAAGATTTCACTGTTTATCAATTTATATCTGTGCGATGATAAACTGGCAGGTGATCAAATATTTATTAGTAAGAACCTCCATACCCACCATCTTTTTTATCCTTTATTTATTTACCTTCTTCATGGGAAGACTGAAAGGTATGACTAAATATCAACTTTTGAAACTTGATTTACATTTTTGTGCACCGCCTCATTTGTTGACATTTTGTTTTCACAATTATTGCTCTCGTGAAGTTAAGTTTTAATTCATCATCACACTAGTTGCCCTTCTCATCATCTCAGTCTTGTCTAGCACATTTGCCTAGCACTGCAGTGTTAAACTTTCTGAGGCACTTATTTAAAAAGCTCTCACCGCCATCTAGTGTAGTAAAAATCACGCCCTATACAGCCCAACTGCGTAACATGTTACCCTACTTAATTGTCCTATTATGTTAAATTATGCAACTAGACTCAAAACTAAAACTCTCCTTCTCCTCAGATCAATAAGTCTCATAGAAGGGCTTTGTTTGGCTCTGCCAGCCACTGCCCACTCTGAAATAGCTTGAACTGAATGGATGTCAAATGTTTTCTGCCTCATTGTTTAATCCCTAGCAACCGGAATGTTATATGATTCAAGAGGGATGTTATTAGTTGTATGTAGAAATGAGAATTATTCACTGTAATGTTTTTTTTAATTTTATTTAAAGAGCACTTCTCGTTTTACTTTTACATTTGCATGTAGGGATTAATCAATAGAGGGCGCTGTTCACCAAGTTTGGCTTTTTTTGGTCGCCAGTTCAAAATGATACAGTACCCAAAAATGATAATTCTGTCATCATTTACTCACCCTCAAGTTGTTCCAAACCTATCGTTTTAATCTGCTGAACACAAAATAAGATATTTTGACTGTCAGTAACCAAACAGTTTTCACCCAATGACTTTCACAGTATGTTTTTTCCCTATATCATCAATGTCTGATTACCAACATTCTTCAAAATATCTTCTTTTGTGTTCAACAGAAGAAAGAAACTCATACATGTTTTGGAATTTGAGGGTGAGTAAATTATGACAATTTTCCTTTTGGGTGAACTATCCCTTTAAATAGCCTATATGTGGATGAAAAATCACAATCAAGTTAATGATTTAACTTTAATTATGCAAACGGTCAAGTCCTTATACTATCGAACTGCATCTTAAATTATCTCTTATAGCAGCAATGAGTGTGACATTTTTTATCTTATTTGATCATTTTTATTTTTGATCTTTTTAAATGGGCTAAGCATGTGAACGAAAAAATTGCGATACAACAATCAACTTTGCAATCAACTTTAATTATGCAAACGGCCAACATACAGTATGTAGATATAGTTATACGGAGTTATCAAACTGTAAGAAATGAAGAAAAAAAAGTCCTCTATAATTACTAACACATTGAAACAACCATGGCACAAAATTATGACATGGTGCGCCGTCTGGTACCAATTGACAGAGCTATTAATCGTAATGTTATATTCCTAAATTTTTACCGTGTTGATGCTGTTCACTCTAAAAAATGCTGGGTTGTTTCAACCTAATTTTGGTTTAAATATGGACCCAGCTGTTGGGTTAAATTTATTAATTGCATTTTTAAATCCAGCATTTGGGTTGATCCATATTTGACCTAAAATTGGGTTAAACAACCCAGCATTTTTAAGAGTGTATGCAAATATATGCAATGTGCAATATATGCAATGTCTAGGATGAAATCAGTGAACTTGTGGTTGCTTTTCTGAACTTGTCTCATCGTGTATGTAGATTGATGATCATCCGAGTCAGAGTCGAATTTGTTCAATGAATCGTTTGAATCACACAATTAGTCAGAACAATTCGTTCAAGAAAATCATTAAGTAAATTATTTGGGACCAATTATCCTGAATTTAAAATACTAAAATGCACATTATATATATATATATATATATATATATATATATATATATATATATATATATATATATATATATATATATATATATATATATATATATATATACAAATATTTAGGTTCTAAACTTATATGAGATGAATCATTTGAAATTACAACAAGCGAGCTCCCTTAATAAAACGTATTTGTTGACCGTTACGTTATGTAGCTATTATGCCAGGGACCAAGTGATTATGCAATTAGTCCGAGTATAAAATAGCCTATGAAAATAACTGCTGAATCGTTTTAACAGTTTTTCTGTTGTTTTTTTTAAACGAATCATAAACAGAACCGATTCGCAGAAAGGAGTCGGACTTCCCAGTCTCGTGTGGCGCGCATGTGTTGAGTACGCGCGAATGTTGTTACGTAACGGTATCCTACGTATCCTGACAACTACCTGCCCGGAACACAAAACATCAATATTTCGAATTGAGAATTCATACCTAGTGTAAATCTTATTCCATCCGAGATTCATTATCGACCTCTCATTACGTGATCCATACATTATAATAAACCTCCTTAGACGTTTTCCCAGGAAAAAAAAACAATGACCTCGTGGCTCGTGCACACACAATGGTTTAGATACCATTTCGGTATCTAAACATCCCATAATAAAACTAATAAAACGTCAGTTTGCTGGAATCCTCTGACATTTGGTCGATACTTTAGCTGAAGGTGACATGACTTTGCGTTGGTTCGTCTCCACACGTTCGTGGTTCATTCCGTTTTTTCTCCGTAAACGGAAAGCTCCTGCCCCCTGATCCCCCAAGCGCCCGGATGCACAGCCACACACCAGCAACAGTCAGTCAGCCAGTCAGGACAAACATGGTCGCCAGAACTGAAGGAAGCCTTTAGGAATCTCCGCGCTGAATTTCTCTTTATAAAGTAAGCGCTCTCATCGACTGGTCGCCTAAAGCACGTAAAGCCTCGTCCGAGGTCTACATTTTCTTCTTGGTGAGTAAAAAGAGCTGTGTTACTGAGCGCTGTCAGACCGTTTGTAACGTTAATTCGTCAATGGATTAGATTCACGCGACACTCGGGGAATATTCTCAGCACCACGCGCTCAGGAATAGAAAAATGCCCTTCTATTACATTGTTACTCGTGTTACTACAGCTAACTTAAGTTACATATGGCGTTGTGACGCGGTGATATTGTCTCGAGTCTGTAGTGCTTGTATATTAAAGGGATTGCGTGGTTTTCCTCAGGGTCAGATTTGTCCACTGGTTTTTAATGCTATTGGCCGCTTTGTATTAAGCATGGTGTTCGTTTTTATGAATGGCAGGCTTTTTGTTGATTTGTTCCAATGTGAATTATGTATTTGTAAGAGGTCGCACTAGTCAGGTAAGAGCCTGTCGAGTGTCGAGACAGACAGCAACGGATAGGCTGCAGTGATTTTAGAGACGTTATACACGTGATTGTCTGTTGTAATGTTGAATCACTTAGGCTATTTACTATAAACTCCCCCCCCCATCCACAATAAAATATAGCGCACATATGTAGTTTATAGTTACAGTGTCACCCGAAAAAGAATTACCACTTGCCACATGTATTCGCAGCTGTGCTAACATTGGCTATGATGTGATATTGCTTACAGTAATTAATTACTTAGTTAGTAGCCTAAGTAATTAATTAAAGTGAAAAAGGTACGAGAGACCCCTGTGTGTTTTTATGAAACGGTTATGAATAATTAAGAACAGCAATTTACATGAGAACAATTTTTATTGCGAAGATTCTTTAAGTGGATTTTGTTTGTTGTTGCTAGAAAAGTCACAACAAGACTACTATGTGGTATGTTGTTATGAATATTATTAGGTATAAGATTTTAATGAGGGAAAGCATTACAATCACAAGAATCATTGACATTTATATGTCATTCTTTTGGCACAATTTGTGATTTGTTTCGGCTCTCTGATTGGTGGAGATATCTTTGCAGAATCATGGCTAATGTAGTTTATCACCAAGAATTCCGCTTTTTAAAGGGACACTATGCAGTTTTTTAGCTTAACTGACCAGCTTTGGAGTTATTGACTTATGTTATATGACTTCTTTCAGTTTGAATGGTGGACTGACTGAGCAAGGAATCAGACACTGAACATAGGCGTAATTTGCGGGTGTGAAATGTCCCCATTGAAACATCTTGCAACACAAATACCAATACAAACAATTAATACATCTCCAGTTAACTCTAGTCGAGCATTCACTTTGTTTGTTCGTTAAATAAGAGGCGATCTGAAATGTTGCTTTTTAAATCAAGTGACCATAGTGCTTGTTGCCGCTGCGATCAATGGTGTGGAGACAGTGTTCTGTTGTGATGCGCTCAGTCTTCACACGGACATGCGCTTCAATCCGTTGCAGACTCTATATTTGTTACGGTGAAATCACAAAACCTAATGCACAAAAAAATGTGTCCCTGCTTGATTTACAACCACTAATAAACAATCGGGTTTGATGAAGAAAGTACATGGGGATAATATTGCATCTATGTATTTAATCACATGAATATTCTCACCATTAACAACTGGGGCTGAATTAATCACATCCAAAATAAAAGTTTGTGTTAACATAATATATGTGGGTGCACTGTGTAATTATTTTGTATAATATATAAATACACACACATGCATATATATACAAAATAATTATACACAGTGCACCCACATATATTATGTAAACACAAACTTTTATTTTGAATGCGATTAATCGTGATTAATCGTTTGACAGCCCTACTAACAACATATTTTAGATCTCATTAAACGACAAATTAAACAGATTGTACTATTGTATACTATGTAACATGTACATCACGCAGAGGCATTTACGACCGTAACGTTAAATACAAATACTCCACAGCGACTCTAGTCTAGGGGTCGCTGTTTGACAAAAATTGAATTCCTGCACAGTGTCCCTTTAATATAGGTGTGTTCACACCATGTCGTAATTATTTTAACGACTCTGAACTGTATAAAGTAGTCATGTGCTTGTAGAACTTTAAATTACAATGTATAAACTAATAATTTTCTGAAAGCTATGACTTGTACCACGTAACCACCTTCACTCCCCTCCAACCATCAGTCTGCAATAAGGGAGGGATTGAGACAGAGAGGAGGTGCGCTAAGCAACATCCAGTTGGTTGCAACATCCAGTTCACGTGGACTTTAAGTGTTCACAGTCAGTCACACTCTTGGTAACATGTTTGGTCTGTTTAACCCTCTGGTGTCTGAGGTGTTTCTGGGCCCTGGAGGTGTTCTGACATTCACTGATTTTTTTCTGATACTTGTGACATTTTTTTGGCTAGAGTCTGATTACACTGTATTCAGCACATACTCTGCTACAGTAAGATGTCAGCAGCATGTATGTAAACGTTTTTAGTTTTGAGATAATGATGTTTATTCATGGTTTGTGATAAAATTAAGAAACATTTTCACTGAAATAAGGTCATGAAACCTTTAAAAAACCTTATTTCTTCACAAGACTTTTTAAAATTGTATCACATAGCCAAGAATATTTTGCTTCAAAACTAAGTGAAAATCACCCTGACTACTCATTCAGATAAGACAGTATATTGATTTAAAATTTGTAAGACATGTTTTGCGTAAGAAAGCTTTATGCGGGAAGGTGTTAACCCCCCATTAAAGCTACACTGTGTGATTTTTACCCCCATCTAGCGGTGAAAAGGTATATGACCATCCAGTGAATATTAGTTTCTGTTCCTCTCAATTTCAATTTCATTTTAACTCCTACGGTGCCCAATGTAGTCCAAGACTAACATGGCTTCCAGTTCAACCTCGTCCATGAGTGTTAACTCAAACGTAAATGCGAAAGGCGAAGCTTGAATTAGCGAGTATGTCCCTCTTTGGGTAATATACATTCAAGATGGACCGGCAACATGGCGACCGACATTAGGACCCCTTACCCGTATGTATTTTCAATGGCATATTATACACTCACAAGAATACTTTATTACTTGAACAAATTAAATATACATTAATGAGCACATATATTTTTGAAATAACTAAGTGTTTTTAGCTAAGAATAAACTAAAAGAGTTACACAGTGTAGCTTTAAAGCAGCACTATGCAGTTTTTTTACCTTAACTGTAGAGCCCGACCGATAAAGGATTTTGAAGGCCGATACCGAATGCAAATATTTGTTGGTTTTAAAATCCGATATTCCGATATATCAGCCGATAATTTTTTTTTCCAGAAACGCGCAACAAAACATTAACAGATTTCCCTAACATTAGCTATTTGTAGTTATTTATGAGTTTTAATTAAAATAATATGATAATGCATTTCAAAAATAAACTTTCTTCTTTTATTGTCACAACAGAACAGAGGAACATCAAAATATATTAAAGTTGTGATAAATAAAATAATAATTAGTCCCTACATTGCCTTATAAGCTACCTGCAACCTGGATCAGCAGGATGTGTGGCGTTATACACGAGTGTTGCCAACAGGGACGCTGTAGAGTGCCCTCTGGTGGACAAACTATACAACTCCAACACTCATGACATGGCTGAAGCGTGTTTAGTCCGTTTTTACTTTATTTTTTAAATATTCATTTATCGCCCATTATAACTGCCGATCACCGATAGTTTGGAAAATGCCTAATATCGGCCAATAATATCGGCCTGGCTCTACATAACTGAATAGCGTTCGGAGTTATTGCACGCGATGGAGACGCAATGAGACGAATTACTTTACAGCAAGAAAGTTCTGCTAAAATAAAAATGAAACTGAAATAACGCCGGTGCCGTATACATGCGTTGTTCAAAGCACATACAATACAGACTGACAATTTTTGCATTCTGTAATCATACTTAAAATTGAGATCACCATGGTTGATCTGCCTATTTAGTGGTATATCAGATTTCTGTCCCTTTTTGGACCTACAAAACAAACTTCACCTTCTGTTGACACATTCACACATTCTCCACAAATTTGAATGGGCAGAATGTCAAATATTCACTTAATGCCTGAAAATCAATCATTAGTTCCTGTCATAATAAACTTGCATGCAAATGTTTTTTTTACACACATGAAGAGACTTTAAAACCAGTATTTCATCCTAGAGCATCATGTGCAGCAGCATGTGCCATGTGTGCATTGTGATAGAATCAGAAAGCAACAGCCTCTTAGTGTTTATGTATCTGGGCTTACATCTGATAAGTGTTTGCTGAGTTGTTGAACTTAAAAAGAAATGGTCATGCAGATTCAAACCAATTTGCCCATTTTTGTTCTCAGTGATTTATGAGTTTATTCACACAAAAAAACTTTAGATAACCCCAATCAATGCAAAGCGAAAAAAAAAAAACAGTTAAATCAAGCTAAATCTTACGAATGTATGATTATTATTATTTAAAAAAAAAAAATTACCACACTTTTAATGTCTAATACCAAATTAACACTGCAAATTTGACAGACATGCTTCTGAAGTGACATTTCAGTTCATTAATACTGCTGGGGGATGGTGACCAGAGAAAGCAAATAACCAAGAGCAATTATTACAAAGAAAGTAAAAACTAAAAACAGAATATTATATATTAATGTTGACAGTTCTGAGTAGTAAGTGACCATTTTTAAGGTGAAACTTAAAAGAACCATATGTATCCCGTCTTCTAATTGTTGATGGGAATGAGTTCCATTCCCTTACGGCTTTGACTGAAAATACAAATACACTAAATTTACATTTTCTGAGCGGAATAATACAGTCCCCTCTTTCTCCAGCCCATGTGGAACAATGTGCAGTACTGTATATATTTTATTACTAGTTTATTTTTAGTCTTTGCCACAAATTTAACTTTTGATTCTAATAAAAAAAGAATAAATGTATCTAAGATGTAGTATGATAGTGATTTATAACTTTGGAATGAGGAACGAGGCAGAGTTTTCCACAATACAGGGAGTGAATTACCCATCTTCCATGTTCCCTGTTGCTACTCCCACAATACGCTCCCTCTGAGCTTTGAATGTCAGTACTCACAGCTCAGCCTTGTGTGTAACCCCGACAACATTTGGCTCTTTCGCTTGGCATTCTCAAAGGAAGGCAAAGTGCCCATTTACCATGCCCATTGCAGAATTAAAGGAACAATAAGTCATTGATATGTCTAAGGGACTGCTGGGAGGTGCTCTTTAAACACAATGGCTAATTCTTTGTAAAGGGACATGATGGTGTTGTGAAGATGTTGGAACAGGTTTCAGGTACTGTTTGTAGCAGAACATTGTGACTAAATTCCCACCTTATAGAGGATTTAAAAAAAAAAAACATGACATAAGTAGAGGAGGTGACCACATTAGTTTGTCATTGTTTGTGAAATAGCAACATTATGATTTTTTTCTAAATAAGACATTATGGCAAACACTTGACTTCTCGAAGTAGAACTCCATTTACTCCATTTAGCTATCATGAAGGTGAATGTTTTTTTAAATGAAGTCCCATGGTTAAATTTATGAGCAGGTTAAGTGGTGTTAAGAGTTAGGTTGTTGTTACAAGAGCACAAAATGAAATGCCTAAAAAGCCCACGGTTGCCTCTTGTTTGGTTTTTGGGTTTCACGCCCTCCAATAAATTCGGTGGAGGAATCCACAGAGCCTCACCCTGGAGGAAGAACAGAAACATCCTGTACATGCCCTTTCTGACATCAAACGAGTTTATGCTTTGCCAGTATGTACAAGTTTTTGTGTGTACTGACTAGAAACTGACTAGGGTTTGTTTTCTCTTTTTGTCCCATGAAAATAGATGGCTGCTTGTTGTTGTCTAGCCGTCACTCCTCGGCAACTGGCGTCAGTCCCAAACGACACTGTTGTGCCGCTCACACACTAGGGTAAAGGGTGAACATTTGGACCTGTCAGTAAATGGTGCGCAAGTCTGTCATGTGTTTGTCATCTCTGAATCTTCCGGTCACTCAATCTTGAGATGACAGAATTGGCAAAATAAAAAACACAGGCTGATCTCTAGTATGTTGCTGTAGGCATTCTGTCACTGAGCCGTTAGAACGTACGTTTGGCAAATATGTCTCTGAAATGCAGTGGCGTAGGAGCATGGGGGGAAGCTGCAAGGTTAAGACGTATACTTTGCATTGTTGTAGTATCAACATGTATTAGGGCATTTAGCATTTACATTACTATTAATCAGTCATGCACTGATTAACTCAAATAAATGGTTGATTTGATTTCCATACTATAAAATACTAAAAAATAAAATCAATCTATCCATTGTGGAAAGGTTGCTTGGTAGCTAAACGTAGGTCTAGCAATTATATTTCAAGTTTTTCACACAGATCAAACACAAATATGCTGACTGAATAGATTGCTAGTTTATTTTGAGTAGCCAGCTAGCAGTTCTCTTGGCAGTTTGCTGATAATCCGGTGTCTGAAGTAAAACGCTCAAAACATCTCCTGAGAAAAATACCAGCCAACTCTTGGTTATTTAAATTTGGTTTAGTCTTATTTTCCTTACCTTGTCATTCAAGGCCAGGGCACTTTTGTACATTTCTGGAACTTTTGCACGCTTCCACATCCCGTGCAACGACAGATCTCCCAGGAACATAATGCGATTGCGTACATTTTATCTGTGTCACCTAGATGCGCATGTGCGAGCGGTGCGCGATGCCGCGATCATGGCCGACTGACAGCAGCTGAAGAATAGGCTACGGCCATTTAACAAAAATTTAATTATTTATTTAAAAGTTGCAGAATGGATTAATTGGGAGACTCCAAAATTGGCAGAGATAGGCAGGCAATGCAAAACAAAATCTTACATTGGGAAATAGTGGGGGGACAAAACTTAGATTTTGAAATGTGGGGGGACATGCCCCGCCACATCCCCCAAAAAATAAACGTCATTACAGTTTCTGTAATGTTTCTGTTTCTGTAGAGTTTCTGACCTTTGTCACAAAAAGTCGACACACCCACTTTTAATGAGTAACTTTGTTTTTTAGTGCTAAAAGTTCATAATAAAACATAATTAGTATTTGTCAATAAAAAAAGATAAAATTATATTTTAAAAAGTAAGGTAAGAAGTCCTCTAAAAAGTATAATATATACAGTATATATAATGTTTTATTATTATTATATCACATATTTTAGTAGTTGTCATAAATTAGGTATCTTTTGTAAGCTTACAAACTCAGAATTCATCCTGTGAAAACCGTTTTGAAATTGGACGTTGCGTTACCATAGAAACAGTATTTTTTATTAGGCCCCTCCCCTTTTGGGCATCATCTTTCATAATTTATTATGAAAATCTTTTCTAATCTTGACAAAACACATATTGTCAGAAAGGTCTGAGTCTCAAGGTTCCATATTTAGTGACAGAAGTAATATTTAGATAGAAATTTATTAATTTGTTATGGCAAAATGCATACAATTAAATTCAATGGAATTCAATGGCACCCGGTGGCTAATTTTGGTACTGACGACTAAACAAAATCTCATGGGAACTTCAATTTTTGTGATATCAACTTCAAATTTGGAACACAACTTGGTCAGATATATAGCTTTCATTTTATAGTAATTTTATAGTAAAACATATTTAGTAAAATATTTATTTCATATTAAAAATAATATATTAAAGTATATTTGATTTACTGTAAATTATAACTTCCATAACTTTTTCATACTTTAATTTTTTGAAGTGCTTTCACTTTAGTAATAATCTCCTGATTGTTTTCTTTAAAACAAGACCAAGCTTAGGTCTATATTCCAACGCATTCTTGAATTACAACCATATAAGTTTGTATAGTGCATTTTTATGTCAATTATCAAAAAGGGGGGGTGACAGGTAAAGGGTTAAAGACATGGTTAAAATAGTCCAAGTGACGACAGTGACTCAATCTTAACTTTATCAAATGACGAGAAAACTTTTTGTGCGCAAAAACAACAAAAATAACGAGTTTATTTCAACTATTCATTTACTTCTCTCTCTGCCTCGAGTCAGGTTACTAGTTTAATAACGTAAGCTTCTGTTATTGGACGTCACACGTATCACACACATGACCAGCGTCGGCCAATAGTGAGCCTACGTGTGACGTAGCTCTACGCTATCACACTACGTTAACTGACTAAGAGGCTCATAGAGAACGAAGTGAATAGTTGAAATAAAGTCATTATTTTTGTTTGTTTTTGCGCACAAAAGTTTTTCTAGTCGCTTGATAAAGTTAAGATTGAGCCACTGAAGTCACTTGGACTATTTTAACGATGTCTTTAAAAGTTTTTTGCACTCTAAACAAGCTGGGTTAGTTTTAACCCAATTTTGGGTCAAATATGGACAAACCCAACTGTTGGGTTAAATTTATAAATTGCATTTTTAATCCAACATTTGGGTTTGTGCATATCTGACACAAAATTGGGTTAAAACAACCCAGCATTTTTTAGAGTGTGTAAATAAACTTAAAAAAGTACCATTAATATTGCATACTTATATTATATTATTATATTACTGACCCTAGGGATGGGGCAATATGAAAATTTGATATCACGATTATAGTGTCCAAAATTATCGTGATTATCAATATTATCACGGTTTTGTTAAAATTAGATGAAAGTGTTGATACTAAAAAGAACTGATACTCACACTGAAAACATTTCAACAAGTTTTATAATTGAAAATCAACAAACAACAAATAAAACAAGCAGCTCTATGCAGTTTTTTAAGCAAGATTCTATTCTGCGGCATTTCCTTCTTTATAATGCCCGTCGTCAATAGCAACACATTATTACACAGCACACATCCATATCAAAACGGACGTGCACTTCTCGTTTTTTCAAATACAATTTGCCGTCTTGCATCTCCGGTTTTTGATTGTATTGAAAACGAAAATCAGAGTTGATTTATTATTTACAGAGATTGATCATATTGGTGTGATATATCTTGTCTGGACGATTGTTTTACAAAATGTATTAAGCAGGTAAGATTTAAAACATTAGCTAATCTCATTATCAATTCAATATGTCCCCGTAATTATGTGGTAAAAATTAAAGCGGTGTAATACGTGATGTATCTATACATTACTATACCTTAAAATATCACTCTTAATACGTCTTATTTGAAGTTGTTCGTTCGTCTTTGGCTCAAAGCCACTTGCTGCAAATTTTTCTTCACGGAAGCTTCACGTCTATTTCAAGTGAGTGACATAAAATGTTTAAACTCAAAACAACATTTTGTGCCCAATTGTTTCCCAGAAGTAGTTTTGGTTTGAGGTCAAAGTTAACTTGCCTTGCGTTCTCTATACAACAGTGGGTGATGGTCAGACGACTCTGCAGATTTGAAGTGCTTCTTTTGCACAGTGACTTTTTGTTCGGCAGACAGGGTGACTATCCTCGATCAAGTTTCCCTCAGGACTTTTGTAAAAGCCAAAATATGACCACACCTCAGATTTGGTCCTCTTAAAAGGCTGAAAAGTCTCCTGAGCACGGTCCACTGCCTTCCGCCATTCCTTCTCAAATAGTAATAAAAAAAATAAAATAAAATGCGCGCCTGCGTCAGACTGGCCGACGGAATTTACAGTGAGTTATTAAAATCGCGATAATCAAACACGGTTTTAATGATAATTCAATTTTAACGATAATACTAACCAGTTCAGTATATTTTATCGTGGTTTATTGTGAAACCGGCTTATCGTCCCATCCCTAACTGACCCTGACACATAGTCGTGTGGAGTCTACGGTCAGTCATCTCAGATAAAAACAATACAAATATAAAATTATGTTTAACTATTTTTAAACTTTTCCATATATAATTCCTATGGCACTTTTTAAAATGGACCTATTAATGAGACTTTTGTTTCTGTATTACAGTTTCTGAACATTTGTCAGACACCTACTTGACTTTAAGTCCTACAAAATGTCATGGGGTCTTTAATAACAAATTAGTATTACTAATTTAGTAGCACGAGCATTTAATTTATATCATTAGATGCCTTTTCATCTGCATTTCTCAGCCATCCACAAGTCCTAATTTGAACATTTATCACGCTGTGAGCTGCATGGTTGCATGACATTTTAACAGCGTAACACCTAAGCTTTCCAACTCTTTCAAGCAGGGAAACATGAATGAAAGCCTCTAAACTAATATTTTCCATAAACCATCCACCAAAGCACTTATTACTCACGCCAACACCACATAGACAGCAGAGTGCCATCTAAAAATATCAAATTACTGCTTGACACTAGAGGAGGAGTGGTGTGGACTCCTGTGAGGGTGTTTTGTACGTATTACAGGATAGAATAGGCCTATGTACATGCAATAGACAGCTGGTTGCTCTTTTCTTTGAAAGGCCTCATGTGTCATGACTATTTCCAGCACCCTAGGGTCAGTTTAGGAAGTGAGCACCCTGCTATCAGTGTAAAAGCAGCTATTGGCAGACACCTGAAACCATCAATGTCTGTGCGGGGTCATAATATTGTGGATCTTCATTGTTGATTTTAATTGCTTCTTTGATGCAGGATTCCTGTCGAGCTTCATACAGACTGAAATGCAATAAAAACGTCAGGGTTTAACTGACAAATCATTGATTTTCAGTTTTAGAAGGGACTTTTTTTACTGTAAGTCAGTTCATAATTAATTTTGCATAACTGTCCACCTCCACTATTATTCAAATTCATATTTTATAATTAAAACATTTCAGGAATATTTCACATTTAATGTGAAAAATATTTTTTTATTCTTATTTAATTACCAACATATTTTATAATTGATGCATCAAAAAAAAAAAAAAAAATATCATCTCACCACTATGAACAGTTGCCTGATGGGATTTGGTGCCATATCAGTTTTTATATGGCTTATATTAGATCATTTTTTTAACACTTTTAAGTGTAATATTTATTTACCAATACAACATCTCTAAATTATTAATTTTATATACCATGCATTGTAATGTTGTGTGCTTGATTTTATTAATTTTTTAAAAAAAATCCAGAATTGTCTCTTTCAGTCAGATTTTTTTATGCTGGAATTTAATGCATCCCTAATAAAAAATTTAAAATGCCATCATTTGTAATATCATTTCATTTCACACAATGGACAGTTGTGTCCTGTGAATGTCATTTGTTTGTTTACAGATTTCTATTGGCAAACCACCCATATATTATCTCCCATGATGCCCGAAACCGCACAGACTTGTTTAGAGTATCTCTTTTCCACAGGGCAAGTTGATAAAAGTGTTGTGTTCTGAAACACTGCGTGATGTGCTGCCGGTGAGTCAGGGCTGTGTAGACGTGAGAGAGCGAGTCCCAGAATTGCTTATGACAATGTCTGACAGGCTGTCATCTCCTTCTGACGGTGCTTGTTGGAGAGAGTGTTCCAATAACTGCAGCGATGTCACCTATGGCTACTGTCTCAGTAGTGGATGAATGATTGTTTGAAGGTTTGGCTATTTTAAGGACTGAGAGATGGATGACCTGAGGGTGAGTTGATCAGCTCGGGGATCAGACATCCCTCAAGTGTCAGTGGCCGCGGGGCAGTCTGTGATGTGCTGGACAGGGTTAGCTGCCCGACGTGTTCTGGCTTTGTTTTTGGCTGAGTGTTTACTGTTCAGAGCAAGAGAGCTGGACTGTGAATGGGAGGGGTCACATGACATGATAATGATATCATCATACTGAAAGCACTGATTGTTACAAACACTGCAAGAAACAAAGACTAACTTACTCCTATCTGTTTGTCTGTCTGTCTTAGTTTTCAGCTAGAAAACACAAATATTTTGATATAAAAGTTTTATATTTTGGTATTTTTCAGATATTTATAACTATTTGACATTTTCATATGACTGAATAATAAATATTTAAAAATATTGCCGTTCGAAAAATTTGCTAAATTAATTCTCATTTTTGGGTGAACTAACCCTTTAAGTTGAGTTTATCTAAATGCAAATGTCATGCAAAAATAATGCAAAATCATTGGTCGAAAGGTGTGGGAGCCCTGCATAATGAGATTATGGAAGCAGATGCGATTTTATTGTTACTATGGAGGAGATTTGTGTCAGTAATATTTCTTAATATTCCCTTTCTTGAAAGACAATAGCCTTTCTATGGACCTGAAATACAAATTAATGTGTACAAGGACACTAACCCTGAGTATAACACCTCTTATTCTTTTAGCTTAGATTGTGTTTTTTTTGTACTGTCCTACTAATAAAACAATAATAATATTACTTATTTGAAATGAAATGTTTAATGAATTACGTATTCACCTGCTCTACTATGAGGAGAGACAATTCTGTGGTGCTTTATTAAATTTCCTTTTGCATTTGGTAATTTGTGTTTATTTGATACTAAATGCTTTTAGAGAGACATAATGCAGATATTATGGTGCCAGCACTCAGTGTGTACACCATTGAATGTCCCTTGGTGCAACTGCATGCCTTTTCCTGATTGTTAGAAGGGAATCACCCACCCCTCTTCCTCTCTCCTCACTCTCATTGGCTTGATCTTCCTCGTCACTCCTTCTTGCCATGCTGCGTTATCCAATCAGATCCACCGCTCCCACTCAGCGTGCACGTGATTGGCTGGCTGGCCTGTGATGCTTCTGCCTCTCTTTAAGAAGCAGTCTAGACTGCAGTGACAGGTTTTTCAATGAGAATCGCACTGCTGTTGTCCTGCAACACGTCTGACTCTCCATCTGGCATTTCCTCATACTACATTTTACACAACGTTCGCACATCTTTTCTTTGTCTGAATCCATTGACCAGTCTCATTGTTCCTGTTTTATTGGCATAAGTCAGCACATCAGTTTAGCATTTTGCCATCCTTTCATTCATGATCCCTCACGTTTAATCTGTCCATCTTTCGTTTTTCAAACCTTTTTCCGACCCCACTTTCCAAAAGGGGGGAAACTTTGAGCACTGCGTAGCCAAAAGGTGAGTACACTTGATTAGAGTTTAGAGTGCTGCAGTCTTTACAGACACATTTTACTGCACTCTCCTTCCTTTCTTGTGTCGTGTGTAAAGCAACAGGTTCTGTATGTACCTCATATATTGGATAGGACATGACGGCATCAAGAGGAATGCATTGTAGAAACTACTAACTTGTTAGCGTGCATTGTATTGCTTTTATTATGTATAAAAAACCCACACATCTCTCTTCCTGTGTTTAACAGTATAAGCTGAATGCTTTTAACATTCAATTACTGTAGTTAGGTGATATTCTTCTCCCAGTGCTTGTTGTTTAGTCCCAAGGTTTAATAGTGTTGAATGCCCCAAGGTGTCATAACTTACATTTTATGGAATTGTTTTAAAGGGATAGTTCACTTTGAAATTAAATTTTTATATGTTTTAGCTTGCCTCAAGTGCATCCAAGATGTTGGTGTCTTGTTTCCACAGTATTTTCAATTTTGATATTTTTAGGTCAAACCGTCATGTCTATCAGTCATATAATGGAGGTCTATGAGGTCCACCTCAAAGAGCATGCACAGAGAAGACCAAATGAAACATTATTTAATGACTCGTAAATGTAAGTGCACATTGATGGCCTAAGACACTGAAACGAGCGGTTTGTGTGAGAAAACAAACAGTATTTATATCGTTTTACCTTGTGTAACCACAGCCACATCCAAGTGATCTGAGGGCGCAGGCGCTTTGTGGCGAGGTAAAAACTATATAAATAGTGTTAGTTTCTCACACAAACCACTCGTTTTGTGTCTTAGGCCATCATTGTGTACTTACATTTACGAGTCATTGAATCATGTTTAATTTTGACTTCTCTGTGCATGCTCTTTGAGGTGAACCCCATAGACCTGCGTTATATGACTGACAGACAAGAAAGGTTTGACCTAAAAATATCAAAGTTGAAACTACTGTGGAAACAAAGACACCTACATCTTGGATGCACTTGAGGTAAGCTAAAACATATAAAAAATAATTTCAAAGTGAACTATCCCTTTAAATGTGTAAAGCTGTGGAATGCATCATAAATCATTGAGCCTAGAGGCTTTACAAGGGTTTGTGCATCTATAGATTGCATGTATGGGCCTTTAAAGGGATAGTTCGCTCAAAAATTAAGAGACTGTCGTCATTTTATCACCCTCTTGTCAATCCAAACTTAAATGACTGACTGACTTCTGTGGAACATAAAAGATGATATTTAAGAAATATCTCTGTGACTGTTTTTGTCCATACAATGAAAGTCAGTGTTAACCAAAACTAGCAGAAGGTAGGTCATACAGTTTAGGAACGATTATGATTAGGAATGCACCGATATGATCATTTTGGCCGATACGATAACCGAGAATTCTTTATATTTGAAAGCCGATAACCAATATATCGGCCGATAAATTTAAATCCAAATTTTTATCTAATTTTGAGAGCCTCAATACAAAAACAATAGTCTCACAATTAAATCCATGTCCCAAGCGCATGATTATAATGAGGTTCTCATTATAGTGTTGTATAGCCGATATGACAGATTTGCGCTGCACATGTTGTACCAAACTGTATTTTAATTTTTTGAAGAGATTTCAATCATATTTCAAGAAATTCAAAAACATAAACAGTGCTCAACAAGTGTCTCCGCTAAAGGGAATAATACATTATTTATCGGCTTTAATATATCGGCCACATGTTCTTACCAGGCCGAATAACGATAACATTAAAAATGAACATATATTGGCCGATACCTATATGCTGGCCGATATATTGTGCATCCCTAATTATGATTGTGAGTAAATAATTAAATTTTCATTTTTGGGTGAACTATCCTTTTTAGGATAGGCCTATGTATTCATCCAGACTGATTACATTTCTCGCATTTTAAACAAGGTCAACCTTGTGAGAAAATAATAATGTAGATTTTTAATGATATCCGTTTAATCTCTGAATAAGGTGGTTGTCTTATCATAAAATACTCAGTTCAGCAATAGAATTAAAAAAATAGGCTTTGACAGGTGCTGTCAGCAAATTGAATGCTAAACCTGTTACACAGATTGCTAAAGAGCCGAAGGACTAAAACGCAATAGACCTCAAATATATGAGAGCGGCACAAGAATCTAATTTCATCCAAATTGTCTCAGCTTATCACCTGTCCTGATGTCACATGACAGTTTCAGTGTTTTGGCACTGCATCCATTTTCCAAATATGTGTTAAACATTATTTAGTTCTAAAATGCACCTATTTTCATTCCAGACCTGCTATTGGTATGCATGAGTGTAAGGTTCCACTGGAGGCAAGTTGTAGCGAGAGAACATATAACAAGATCAAAAAACAAAGCATGACATGGCATGAAACAAATCGTGGACATAGACTTACACAACAGAGGTTACAGGAAACAATACTTGACAGAGAGACACATGGCAAACATGAGGGCTTAAATACACAAGACTAATGACAAGACATGGGAAACCTGTGAACAATGAACAGACGATTATCCAATGACCAGACACATGGCAGGATCACATGACGAGAGCGCGAAATTGCGATCTCCTTTAACTACTTCAGTTCAGTTCTCGCGCATGCGTCGTGGAAATCTCTCATCTCGAGGCCCAGAAGGAAGAAAAGGAATAGTCGAATAAAGTCGTTATTTTTGTTTTATTTCCACACAAAAAGTATTCTCGTAGCTTGATAAACTTATAGTTGAGCCACTGTAGTCACATGGAATATTTACGTTTTCTTCAATGACTTTCTGGGCCATCAAGTTTCCGATCCCTTATGAGCCTATGTAGCAGTAATCCACCTCTCAAATTTAATAAAAAATATCTTCTTTTGTGTTCCGAAGATGAACAAAGGTCTTACGGGGTTGGTACAGCATGGGGATGAGTAATCAATGACTTAATTTTTCTATTTTTGGGTGAACTAACCATTTAACGAGACAATAGCGCTTTAACAGTTAAAAAAAAGGCGACGTTAATGCAGGCATTATTTAGACCATACAAATCACATAGTTCAAGCCAGTGTTGCCAGATGTATGGGTTTTCCCTGTATCAAACATTATTTGTAGCTCCTCCCGTCCAATAATCAAAACAAAGTCTCATCTTTCAAATTCTGTACATTTTATCATGAAATTCAAACAATAAATGGTGTTTTAAGGCTCTTAAATGTTTGACGCTCTTAGTTCAAGAGTCTTTTCTTTCACTTTAATACAAAATAATATCTAGAAAAACATGCATGAATATCAGAAGATATGTTGAAAGATACAGTACAACTTACCGAAATCCGTATCATAATTCGTAGAATTACTCAAGCTATGTTTCAGCCATGCACGTAAAGAAGTCAATAGAACAGCTTCTGAACAATATTACTTAATGTTTGCATTTACCAAAGGGAAGTTAACCAGTGGCCACAGTTTGCTAGTTATCTATATGCATGTTATTAATTTCGTAACTGAGCTGTAAACAAACATTTCAGCGTTAAATTGAGTATAAATATTATATCTGGATTATATTATGTCTGCCTCTGTTGTTAATTTTAACCTCTAATCTTATAGTGTACAATGAGAGGGTTCCCTGTATAGTTTGTAGCATTATTTGGGAGCTTTTTTTTCTAGCTATCGGCATCGGCAGATATTATTCTGAATAGTCGCTGTCATAATGGCGGAGAAATTTAGTATTGGTGCATCTCAAAAATATACCATTCAAATGTTTGGGGTTGGTATAGACCTTATGTAGCCCCGCCCCTTTTTCAGGCTGCGCTCGTTGTCTTTTGACTTCCGGTCTGTATTTCCACAGCGATCTCTGCATAGGTATGAATGAACTGCTCGTAAAAAATTTCCAGGCGACATTTAAGACATCTGCTTTACAATGCTTATGATAAACATTGCAATGCTCTTGATGACTTTTGTTAACTCTACAATAAAGTAAATCCACTTCACCAGCTAATTACTCATCGACAGCGATGCCATAGAAATACACAGTGCGACCGCAAAAACGGAAGTTCAAAGACAATATTCTAAAGATGATGGCGCCCACGTTTCTCTGGTGCATAAGGTCTATATGGTTTAGAAAAAAGCTCACGTGCTCATCAAGGCTGCATTTATTTGATTAAAAACAGTAATATTCTGAAATATTACAATTTAAAATGATTGTTTTCTATTTGAATATATTTTATCTTTCAGAAATCGTTCTAATATGCTGATTAGAGCGTGATTTTTAACCTTGGAAGACACTGTATGGGGTTATTTTTATCTAGAGGTAAAGTTAGTGGTTTGATCTAAATTAAACAGTTTTCTCAAATTCCCTGTTCCCCTTGGTGTTGACGGCAAATACCGCAGCAGTTCATATTTTGTTAGAGCCTCTAGTAAATTAAGTGTTATTTTGTTTAGTTGTCTGTTCAAAGTCGTGAGAGAATCGTAATCTCCATTTAAAAAAATACACTCTGATTCTCAATTTATCCAGATTCTTGCAGCTATACTATACAGACCATCTTTTGTGACAAAGTCAACAACCATGTGATGTTTGATACGTGAGGTGTTGCCATTCACGGGACACAATTAGTAAATACCTTGAGCGTGTATTAGTCTGGCTTTCCCACTGTTTACATTTAATTCCCTTTAAACACAAGGCTTAGTGAAGTTGAAGAATGTATCGTTGTCCCCGAAGTTGACTCCGGTATCAGTTCTGAGGAGTGATTTTTCAGCCTCTGCATTGCAGGTCTGGCCTGTGGTTAGAACACTGTGTAATTTTACAGGTGTTTGTTTTGACGTCACTACATGATCATATACTGTGTCTTAGTAATGCTTTAAAGTCCATTCTGTCATCAGCTGTTGACTGATGCTCTAAATACTGTACTGTCCCCCTGTGGTGTGGGATCAGGTCGTTCCGATAAACAAGACTGATCAGATTTCACCAAGCACATAGTGGCCCTTTTACAGCCCTGCCGTTTTCCAATGAATTTGACCCACTAAGATTCTTAGAGTGGGGAAAGCAGGAAGCGAGGAGGCTGTAAGCGGGTATTAGGGGCTGTGACTCCGCAGTGTTGCACAGTGCAGCTGAAGCACGACTCGCTGTACTGCTTCGCCTCGGTGGGAGACTCAAACCTGAAACCAAGCCAAGAAGCAGAGAGGAGGTGTGAAGCACGAGTGATTGTTTTGCAGTGTTTACTGCGCTGTTACTTTCTGTCATGGAGGTACACTGTGTGTCTTGGTCGCACCTGAACGCTTCGTCCTTGGTGTCATAGTGTAAGGTGGCCAGTTAATGTAAGTGCTCAAGTGGTTTTCTTACTGTTTTATGTAATGCTATGTTACCTTGAAATCCCACGTTTTTTGTTAATCATATTGTACTTTCATTACGTATTGCACATTTTCATGTTAATTTAATTTTAACATACCAGATGTGTGTGGTTATTTTGGTCTGTCTCTCTTTAAAGTTCTCGACTTTTCTGACTCTTTCCAACGATTGAAATCATACTATTACATCATAATATCATCAGAATCTGTTGAAATATTCAATTCATTATAGTCAAACGAATTTCTGATTATTAATCCTGTTACCACAAGATTTTCACTCTTATTCCAAACAATGTAACAATTCTCTACATTTGTTTTTACAGGATTTCAGGAAGACAAGTCAATTCTTGTTGAATTTTTATCAATTGTTACACAAATTGTTCTGGATTTGCGCTTGGCATTCAGCTCTATTACTCACGTTATTGTGAGGGGGGAAAATTACCAAACAAATATTTTTCTTAAATCTATGGAAACTAACATAAATTTCTTACTAGCTAGCCCTTTCCTGAATGGCACATATTTAACCCTGTTACACATTCTGGTGTGTTTATTTATTTGTTTTTAATGATGAATTTTGGCTTTTAAAAATGTGTATTACTAGAAAGAATCACTGGATCAGTTGAATTCTTGAGATTTATAAACTAACCATCATCTTAAGTAAAGCACCTCCTTTTTGACTGTTTGTTGAAGTTTAATGTTAATGTTTGATTCTAGTTTGTACTGTATGTGTAAAAAGATATCAAACTTTCTTTTGAAAATTATTAAATAAATATATATTTTTTATATCTATGGAAAATATCTACAAACCAACGTATAGCATATATCTTCCAACGTATATCTACAAACCATTCATATTGCTAACCCTTACTGATAACCCTAATTTTCTTAATTCACTAAGGGGTGGGCAATATACTGGTACAACACGAATTAACCGGTAGAAATGTCAACTGGCAGTTTTAGACTAGAGTTCATCAATGTTTAGATGGCATCGGCTAAACATCGTGTATACATCCCCCACGTTTCCATGGTGACACGTTCATGCTTGCCATGTGATTCACTACAATTTAGCGCTTTTATTTCAAAATATTATTACTTATTACGAACTATCTTCGATTCAAAGTGTGAGTTTGTTTTGTCTAACAGAGAGTCTTGGCACTCCCTATTATCCCCATTGTGTATCATCTTGGTTGCAGTTCCATTAGAATTCCACTGGAGGTGATCACGGGCAAGTGCAGAATGAATGGGAGTCTATGGAGCTAAACGGCTAAATGTGTCTCTTTCTCCTGCTTGTCGTTGAATCAACATATATTTTATTGTTGATTCCGCAAGTTCAATATAGATTATAGGCTAAAAGTCAAATGAACGATGACTTAAGTCCTTTCGATTTCTTACACGTTAAGCCATTGTTGGCCGGAACACACTAGCTGATATTTAGAACAGATAAGTGAACTTAAAAATGCAATTTTCAGTGTATTATCTTAGCCCTCCCTTTCTGAATGAAACTTTCAAATTACTTGACAAAAAATTACATCCTGTGAAAAGTGGATTTCTGGGGGTGAAACCCCATAGAATCCCATTCATTCTGCACTTGACTATGAGCGCCGCCATGGACAGAGACGTGTTACTGCAGCCAGTCCAAGAAACCGGAAGTAACCAGCCAGACTAGGTTCATCGAGGTTCCAATCAGATTCCCAAAGGACGAAATCAACCCCTGCCCTACATTTTTTTTTTCTAATTTCAGAAGCCGTTTCACTTGGATATACGTTACGTCAAGGGAAAAAAATGACAATCTCAACATCCGTTTCACGCGCAACTTTAATCAAACGACAAAAGAGAGAAATCCCTCACTGCTCTTGACTTAATAATTTTTTTTTAAAATTATAATAGAACCAACGTATGTTTCATTTATACAGTAAATACATTTGATTGCTTAATAGATTTATGTGGCGCTTTTTCAAATAGGTCTAATTTACTTGTAGCCTATCTGTTCTATTGTAGTTTTTTTATCCTATTGCTTGTAATTAGTTTATTTGTTCTTATTTATCACTGACTGTGTACATGTCTTCAGTAAGCTTGAGTGTTTTTATTTTGTTAGGCTAGTATTAGTTTTTTTGTGATATTGACATTGGTGACAACAATTATGAAATGTCTATGTTATCAAAATATTTGATATTATAAAAATCAGGACTATATTGTGAATGTGATATAACACCCTTACTTTTACTCATTCTGGCTAATTTTTAATTAATTAGTTCATTCATTTTTCAGTTTGTTCATGTCTTTTTTATTTCACCTTTATTATTGTTATTAATTAATTTTTCACATTCCTTGGCACGTCCCCAACACCCGTCTGTCCAACTTTTATGGCTACATTATGCAGTCTATAAGGAAAGTGTGAGTACTTCTAATGATGTCCTTGTCTCTTTTGTTTTGACAGCTGAAGGCGTCTTTGTGGACAGGACACTTAGAGGGCCAAACAATGGAATGCTCTCTCCTGCCTACACTGCTCAGCACTCTACAGACTGAGGTTAAACGGCTTAGTTAGCAGTGTACCTCTCCCCAAGAACTCTTTAACCTGGGGAAAGTTGGGAGAAAAAAGAAACGAGCAAAGGAGAATTTCCTTCGTCAGTGCAGCACCTTACTCCAGTTCTTTGTAGTTGGTGGTTTGGCATTCATTTGTAAGCCTTGTGTGAACAAAATCCAAGATGGAAACAGATTCATACCTGTGGATGGTCGTGATTGGCTTCATCATAGCCTTCATCCTGGCATTTTCAGTGGGGGCCAATGACGTGGCAAACTCGTTTGGCACAGCTGTCGGGTCAGGAGTGGTGACGCTCACGTCAGGCCTGTATCCTGGCTTCAATATTTGAGACCCTGGGCTCCATGCTCCTTGGTGCCAAAGTCGGGGAAACCATTCGGAAGGGAATTATAGATGTTACTTTATACAATGACACTGTGCCGGTACTGATGGCTGGAGAGGTCAGCGCCATGGTCGGTAAGTAATGGCTCGTTTAAAGAGTAAAACCTCAGTGTGTCATTTTGAAGATTAATGATGGAGAAGCTTAGCGAGGCATTTGGTTATTCTTTGTTGGCTACTAGGTTCTGGGAGATATGACTTACATTATTGTGAGTTGCTATAGAGTGATTTAGCTGATGCCTGAGTTAAATTAGCTTCATAGATGGTTTAAAAGAAGTTGTGTGATGATCAAACATGTTGTTGGGAAGTTCTTTAATGTCAGTTTGCAGTGAATAGCTATATTGTAACAATTTTAATTAGTATCCCATCCAGAGACTGTATTGAAGACAGAAGGGAAGAGAACATATTGCTGAAAGACTTTTTTTCTGCTCCTCCTCCCACTCCTTTTCCTGTTCTTTCAGGGTCTGCGGCTTGGCAGCTCATTGCCTCTTTTCTGAAGTTGCCCATTTCTGGAACTCATTGCATTGTGGGATGAACTATTGGCTTCTCCATGGTTGCTATATGGCACTAAAGGAGTACAGTGGATGCAGTTAGTCAAAATTGGTAAAAAAAAATTCATTATTTGTCATACTATGGTAGTTATTTGATCACCAGAAAACGTTTTTGTTCATTGCTTTGATGCAATGAGTGCTTAAGGTCAGCCTTTTACTATTTGTTTCTGCTGTCTAATTCCCCTGTTAGTACACTGTTTTTACTTAATGCTATGCTTTGCGTGTACATGTAGGGTTAGTATGATTTTTTTTAAAATTGCATTTATAGCAGTATATTCAAATAGAATATACAGCTATTTTGTAAAGATAAATAGCAAAATTTTCAATATTGAACAAATAAATGCAGTCTTTATGAATGTAAGATACTTCTTTCATAATAAACATGAAAACCTTAACAACCTCAAATGTTTGAACAGTATGTTTTTATGTATTGTTTTTCTGCAGTAAATTATACCATTTTTGCTGTCAATATTCTTGTAACCGAGATGTGTAATTAATGTAATGTCTGCTGTTGGCCTTTGTGCCTCTAGCTGCATAATGCATAAATTATATTGGAAAGCTATTGATTTAGTAATTGCTGTTTATTTGATGCAGTTGCCTCATGGTTCATCTCCCCTCTGCTGTCTGGCCTGATGTCTGGCCTGCTCTTCTTCATCATCAGATATTCAATTCTCAGCAAGGTGAGTTATGGGTCGACTATTATTGCACATGTCTTACATCACCTTAATTCAGTGATCTTGTTTTGACAAATTTCTGTCAGAATGAAAGGGGAAAAAGGATCAAAGTACTGAGCTTTAAGTGTTTTTGGCTTTTTATTCACACATGCCATAAACATGAAAGTGCAGTAGAGGCCTTCTCCCAGTCCTTCCGTGTTAAATAGCGGTCCATCACTAGTTCTCATTTATATTTACTGTTTAAAATGCATTCAGCTATTTCCAAGTAACAGTGCCTGAGGCTGTTTAGATGGCTTTGACAATAGCTCATCTGTGATGGCACAGGATCTGGTTGTACAGTCGACAGCAGTTCATCTTTTAAATGTTAGCCTGGTGTAGGCTCTGCTTCTGTAAACACTTAAATATTTAATCCTTAAAGAGTTAGGAGCTGGGAAATGCATTCTTACCAGTGGCCACATAAGCACAGTTGTTTAAAGGAACAGTTCACTCAAAATTCGTCTATGTATGTATGTATCAGAGGTGGAAAGTAACGAATTACATTTACGCGCTACGTGATTGAGTAGTTTTTTTGTGTACTTCTACTTTTTTAGTAAGTTTTTAAAATATGCTACTTCTACTTTTACTTAAGTACATTTTGTTTGAAGTATTGTACTTCGCTACATTTTAAATCATATCCGTTACTGAGTAAAAAATAATAGTACACAGAAGAAAAAAAAATCACACTCCGGAAACTACTGCATTGGTTGAAGGGCGGGAGAAGCAAACGCAGCGCAAGAAGGCGAGCGCAGACCCCATAGACAGACCCAGCTGAAGCTGAAAACAAATAAGCGCTTCGAAAAAATTCTCATGAAACGAATTATGTCCTCGAGGATTTGTTTGCTGAGAATGTGGACGCAGAGTGGCTGTGCAAAAGGAGGATATAGGACACTACCCCTCCCGTGCAGATAAAGGTATGTGCCGGAATTGTGACTTCAGAGTGACTTACGTGATGCAGAGGAATCCCGAAATCCAGTCATGAAAGTGGAATTATACACTTAACGCATACACGCGTAAAACGTGCAAAATAATGGATAGATACATGGAAAGTAGAACTGTGCAATAGATCACGTATTGTGTAAATATTTAAGCACAAAAATACTGCATGTAAATGTATAACCCTATTTGTTCTGCTGAGCTGCGCCGCGTTTTGTCTACTAGTTAACTTAGTACATAATCAAGTATGCGTGACATTCATGTGCTGTGTCTGAAATCTCCACTCAAAGCACTACTCCCTAACCCCTATGTTGGGGGTAGAGAGCAGAGCACTATATAGTGAGCTCACCAGCATAATAGAAACATCACTTTAGGACACTACTCGATCGTCTCTTCTGCGCCGTTGATTACATCATCTGTCAGCTGGTGCCCAGTCGGCTCTGGGCTAAATAGATTTTTAAAAATAAATACATTACATTATACTGAGCTTATTTCTCCAAAATTTAAAAACTAAAAGTGATACCCGTGCCGTTTTTGTTATAATGCACTACTCCACACATGATTATAACTTACTTTTTACGTATCCGCACAATGCATGATGGTGTTAGGACTTTGTTAGTGACCATCGGTTGTAACACATAGTTGTACACTACTTTCAAAATGCATTCTGGGATACGTTGAGAGGACTATATAGGGTATAATAATCGTCACTATACATCGGACAGCACTACAAAATGGCGAGACTCACTATATAGTCCACTAAATAGTGAGGAGTGGGACATTTCGGACACAGCAATGGTGTTTTCAGCGTCTCGCAAACAATTTGTGAATATGAACATTTCCAGAGCTGCTCTGAGAGAACGCCTAATGGGCATTTTCATAATTTTATTTGAGAAAAAATGTTTTTTTTTACACTTTTTCTTCACTTTTGGTCTTCACTACAACCCGTCAAAATAAAAGTTGGGTTTCACTATGAGAAATTATGTACAGAAATCTATTACTATTGTAGGCATACAGAAGAACGTAGCCTACCTCTCAAAAAGTAATAATAATAACAACAACAATATTAATACATTTCATTATTTTAAAGGAATATTTTTTTTGTCCATGGTTTAATTTAGTAAATCTGTTTTTGCAGCGCTTCCCCCAAAAATAAAAGGACACAAGTTTAAATTTACATTCGATTACCACCGTTTTTGATAATATATTTGTATTAAATCAAAGAAACATTAATTTTCTGAATAAAATACATTTCATAGGACAATATAATTCTTAAACATTTTAATAAATAATTAATGCTAAAAATAAGTTGTCATTATCAATTCATTGAATTTGATTTATTAGACATGTTTTGTTAGAATTTTAATAAACAAAACAAACAAATGGTTTCAAGTTTACTATAATTAAAAGCATTTGTTCAACCAAATAAAAACCCTGTTTTCATAATAATTTTAACTGATGATAATAATTTATTTAATAATTGATTAATACTCGTAAACCATGGTATTTTCAGAGACGTTATCACACTGTGAAAATCTCATACCATTACAACCCACACGGGGATTCTCCACCGCGTGTTAAAAAAGTAACTCAGTAACTTTTACTTTGAGATAAATTTTAAATGAGCTACTTTTTACTTTATTGAGTAGATTTTCAGACCAGTACTTTTACTTGTACTTAAGTAAAATTTTATTGAAGTAGTAGTACTTTTACTTGAGTAGCCTATTTTACTACTCTTTCCACCTCTGGAGGACGTTATACACGTGATATGTCTGTTGTAATGTTTGAATCACTTAGGCTATTTACTATAAACTCCCCCCATCCACAATAAAATATAGACGCACATATGTAGTTTATAGTTTTACAGTGTCACCCGGAAAAGAATTACCTCTTGCCACATGTCTTCGCAGCTGCTGCTAACATTGGCTATGATGTGATATCGCTACAGTAATTAATTACTTAGTTAGTAGCCTAAGTAATTAATTAAAGTGAAAAAGGTTAGAGAGACCCCTGTGTGTTTTTATGAAACGGTTATGAATAATTAAGAACAGCAATTTACATGAGAACAATTTTTATTGCGAAGATTCTTTAAGTGGATTTTGTTTGTTGTTGCTAGAAAAGTCACAACAAGACTATATGTGGTATGTTGTTATGAATATTATTAGGTATAAGATTTTAATGAGGGAAAGCATTACAATCACAAGAATCATTGACATTTATATGTCATTCTTTTGGCACAATTTGTGATTTGTTTCGGCTCTCTGATTGGTGGAGATATCTTTGCAGAATCATGGCTAATGTAGTTTATCACCAAGAATTCCGCTTTTAAAGGGACACTATGCAGTTTTAGCTTAACTGACCAGCTTTTGGAGCTACTGGCTTATGTTATATGACTTCTTCCAGTTTGAAATCGTGGACTGACTGAGCAAGGGAATCAGAGACACGAACATAGGCGTAATTTGCGGGTGTGAGAATGTTCCCCATTGAAACATCTTGCAACACAAATACCAATACAAACAATTAATACATCTCCAGTTAACTCTACATCGAGCATTCACTTTGTTTGTTCGTTTAAATGAGAGGCGATCTGAAATGTT
>JAQIUQ010004601.1:0-27500 GCA_030378365.1 Hybognathus amarus | reverse complement strand
TTCCTCACTGTAATCTTGTAAATGCTACTTTAATTTTCAGCTTTTCACCAGTTTCACAAAGCTTTGCCTACTCCCCTCTTCCCGTCTGTTCGGAAAACAACATTTCTGTTGACTAGGGATGCACTGATATTAAAATTCTGGCCAATGCAGTGAATATTCTATGCGATTTTGTCTAATAAGACTACAGTCCATTAAAAGGTTTGGGTTAAGTTCGATTTTTTTTTTTTTTTTTTTTTTTTTTAACACCATTTATTTGGAATATACATCTTTTGTAACATTATAAGTGTATTTACTGTCACTTTTTAAAGAATCCTGAAAAACTGTATCATGATTTCCACAAAAAAAAAATATTGTGCAGCACAATCTGTTATGAACAAAATTATAATTATAACAAATTATCTTGACAATGATTTCTGAAGGATCATGATATCTCAGGAATATGCATTTTACATGTATTTTAGAAATAGTAAACAGGTTTTTTTTAAGTTCATATCATATTTTTGTAATAATATTAATCTTGCCAGAGCCCAAAACCGTTAAATGGTAGAGCACAATTAAAATAAAACAGTAAAACAAAAATAAACCTTTTAAATGGTACATTACATTGGTCAGTATAAAAAAATGTTATTTGAAAAGATTACCAGTACTATTGTTTTTAAAGATTACCATATTTTCTGGAAAATTAAGTCACATCTGACTGTCACATCCGGTTTAAAATTGCGAATTAAGAGAAAACAGATACGATACACCACAGATAAGATATAATCCACATTTTATTATAACATTCAGAAATAATGTAAAATACTGGTGGTACATTTTTTTTTTACAAACCTTATAGACACTATATACATGCATTTGAATTCCCTTACTCCACTACAAATTTACATTTAACAGTATTCAGAACAGAAAAGGACTGAAAGTAATGAGTATTAAACAAACAAATTAAAGTGACATTCATTCTAATAAACATTTATTATAAATGACAAGCCTAGACTAATTTATTTAAAGCAAAACTGCAACTACCAGCATTTGGGATGTGCGCTATACAAATAAACTTGGGCTTGCATACCTTTCTCCTTCAGCACAAATCTAAATGTTTTGCGTGCTTGATGTGCATGATATATAAGTTGCTTTGAAATATTAGTTACAGCATATTTCAGATGATTAAAAAAAAAACGTTAAAGTTTAAAAATACGGTAACTTTCAGTGAGTGTTAGATGATTACAAAGGTGATGTAAATTTAACAATTAGGGAAATGAGCATGCAAAACAAATATCCAATATGGTATAGGTATACGAATCATTAAAAAACTCTAAATTGGGCGTTAACCAATATATTGTGCATCCCTACATAATTTTGATACCTTTCTTTTAAAATGATTTCCTACTTTTACCCCTAAACAGGCTCGCCTGAAGAAAGAGCATGCTCTTTCCCGCATATCTGATGAGAGTTTGGATGAAATTCCGGAGGAGGAAGAGGAAGCCCCCGTGTTTAAAGAGCTCCCAGGTGCGAAAACAGCAACGATGCTGTGCTGCCCTTGACAGAGGAGTCCACAGGGGAGCTGAACAGTCTGGCTAATGGAGGCACTGTTCTCCCCAACGGCAGAGTGTATGGTACGTAAAAGGATGCGTGTTATTTTGTTTTTAATGGGTTCTATCTGAAAAAAAAAGTCCTGCACTGACCTGATATGTTTGTTTATTTCATTTTCTCATTTCAGGTCGTACCAACTCCATGACCAACGGCTGCCTCAGTCGCCCATTTCCAATGGGGGATTCAGCTTGACGGACACATGCGCAAGCGACGGCCAGGTCTATCACACTGTTCACAAGGACTCTGGTCTTTACAAGGATCTCCTACACAAGATCCACTTGGGCCGCCTGGAGGACGAGCGCAGCGGCTCGCGCGCTGACAACAACTACCGTCACCTTCGCCGCAACAACAGCTACACGTGCTACACAGCAGCCATCTGCGGCATGCCGATGACACCCTTGAATACAGGTCGGAGTCCAGCGCCCCTCCTCCAGAGAGACAGCGAGAAGTTCAGTGGGCGACACCGTCTTCTATTCCAAGAAGCGAGTTGCGGTATGACAGCTACTCCAGCTACTGTAACGCGTCGCGGAGGCCGAGATTTGAAGCAGAGGAAGGAGATGTGGATGTGAAGTTGGCAGCCGATAAAAGGGAGCCCCCTTGCCCCTGCTGAAGGTGTGGAGGACGGCATTGATGAGGAAAAGGAAGAGAAGGACAATGCTCAAGTCTATCTGCTCTTCCACTTCCTGCAAATCCTCACCGCCTGTTTCGGGATCGTTTGCGCACGGGGGGAATGATGTCAGGTATGCCACTTGATGTAGTTTTTGGTTTTCAAAACCAAGATTATTTTCCAATGCCAGGTGTCTCTTATGTTTCAGTATGTTTTTGAGAAACTTCAATATTTTTGAGTTTTGGTATGCTTTGTGATTAGCGAGTTCAGAATAAGACCTACTGTATTTGCCATAGTTTTTTCACATTCCACAGCATTAGTGTGTCCTGAGAACAAGCCCTCAGTTGAGTGCCACAGATCTGGTTCACGGATCTACAGATGATTTGGCCCGTAACCAGACTGTTAAGACAGTGAGATGTGGCAATGTGTTCAGGCTAACTTCAGCTGCTTAATAACCTAATAAACGGTTAATGTCTTCTATGAGAGAGTACTGGTCAAAAGTTTGGAAACATTAATATTTTGAATGCTTTTGAAAGAAGCCTCTTATGCTCATCAAGCCTGCATTTTTAAAAAAATCACAAATACAGTAATATTGTGAAATATTATTACAATTCAAAATAATGGTTTTCTATTTTAATATAATTTAAAATATAATTTAATTATCTGATGCAAATCTTAGTTTTCTTATTAAAGAATGGCTTAGTTGACCCTTCAATTCAAAAAGTGGGCATGCCAGGATTCTCAGGATGCTTAGAACACATCAATGTTATCTGGCAACGAATTCAGTCAGCTAAAAAGGAGAGAAGAGCTCCATGTGACATTCCTGGATTTGGCTAATCCATGTGGTTCAGTGCCACATGAGCTTCTTTGGGCAGCCTTTGATTTTTTTCAGAGTACCAATGTCAATAACAAATTTAGTGAAAGCCTATTTTGGAGATTTGCAATTTAGTTTCTCAACTCCAAAATTCAGCACTACATGGCAATGCTTAGAGGTTGGAATAATGGCAGGATGCACCATTTCTCCACTGGCTTTTACCATGGCAATGGAAGTAATAATTAGGGCATCCAGATGGGTAGTAGGAGCAGAGCACTTGGCTTATGGGATGCTGGGGACTACCACCAATCAGAGCATACATGGATGACATGAAAACCACGACTACAAAAGTAACCTGCACTAATTGGTTATTGGATAAGTTAACAGATGATATTGAATGGGCATGAATGCAATTTAAGTCCTCTAAATCAAGGAGCATCTCGCTAGTTAAAGGAAAGGTAGCAGATAAAACATTCCTTATTAATGGTGAGACAATACCAACAGTTTCTAAGAAGCCAGTGAAGAGTCTTGGGAGATGGTACGAGGGGAATCTAAAGGACACCGTTTGAGTGGGAGAAGTTAGACAACAAGCAGTGGAAGGGCTGAAGAGCCCTGGAAGGGTTGAAGAGATGTACCAGGCAAACTACAGCTCTAGTGCTTTCAGTTTGGTCTACTGCCGAGGTTGCTGTGGCCACTGACCGTGTACGAGGTTTCTTGTGTACAGTGGATAAGCTGGAAGCATTAATAAGTTCATACATCAGGAAATGGTTGGGAGTTCCATGCTGCCAGCAGAGTGGGACTTTATAGTAAAGGTATATTGCAGCTGCCAGTCTCTACTTTAACCGAGGAGTTTAAGTGTGCCAAGGTCAGACTGGAAATTACCTTAGTAAGATCACACGTCAAACATATGATGTCCTCCCATCACCGCAGAACCTAAACCTCTTGGGTAGGAGAGGATCCCTCTTGTCCTTTTTGTTCATCACCTGCCACATTAAGGCACATTCTGACAGGATGTAAGGTTGCTCTTAGCCAAGGTCCGTTTACTTGGCACCATGACCAAGTACTGTGATGTTTGGCTTTAGCATTTAGCTTTTCAACCACCAAGAAAAGGTGGAAGCTGCTAGGGACTGAAAGATGCTGGCTGATCTTGATCAATGGCTTATTTTTCCACCTGAGATTGCCACCACTAACCTCCGACCAGATTTTTTTTGTGGTCTAGATCAGCACACATTGTTCATCTGATGATGAGGATGCTGTAGATGAGAGAAAGCATTTGAGCATAGCATATAAGAGGAATAGACTGTGGTATACTCATCTGGCCACTGAAGCAGAACAGCATGGATGAGAGAGTCCAGGTTTATCCAGTGGAAGTGGGTTGTTGAGGATTTGTGGCACACTCTACAACCCAGTCAGAGATGTTGGATTCAGTGGCCAAGAGTTACGTCGCACAGTAAAGAACTTATCTGAGGCAGCAGAGAGAGCAGCAACTGGCTGTGGTTGAGACGGAAAGATTCTGGCTGGCTGTGCATGCACAGGCCGCCACACTACGGTTTCATGAAATTCTTGAAAGACTCGTAGTCTGTTGGTTAATTTGTATAGGTTGCATAGTAATTATAGTTATTAATTTCTTGTGTATATTTACGTGAATGAGGGGTGGTGTTTGGGCAGATATTGTGTTTTGTGGTAGGTGGTATGCCAGACAGAACCGTTGCCACTGAACCTACTTTAACGGAGACAGTGAGGCTCAACAGCCTTCAGTCAAACGAGTTGGTGCATATGGTTGGGTTGCGGAGAGATTGTGGTTAGTCACATGTGAACTTAGGAAGGGGGTGAGGGGGTGGCTAATCCGGTGGTGGTGGGGTGGAGGGGGTGACTCACCGGAAGGGGTGACTCTGGGACACTCTGTCGAGCCCTCTTGAGGTGTCGTGGGCTGGTCGCGAGAACACTGAGGATGGAAGGTGCCCACTTGAAGACCCTAGAGATGTCTCTTACTCGGCTCAATCCAGATGGTTGTCATGCTGGTCCACTGGGAGACCACACTGTAGTTGCAGCCGTTGTGTGTGCTGACGCGCCAAGTACACTGCAGCCGTTAAGCGTCGGACAGAAGGAGTCACATCACCATATGGAAAGAAGCGTAATTGGATGGAGAAGCATAAGTTTAATGTAAAGCTACGTCTTAGTTTGTGCTTATCTTGGCAAAAGCTGAGTACAAATCAGCATGAAGTTTTATCATATACTCTCGTGTAATGGAAATCATTCATCAGCCATTACTCCAGTACTAGTGTCACATGATCATTTAGAAATCATTCTAAAATGCTGATTTGATACTCAGTTATCATCCATTTTGGATACAGTTGTGCTGCTTAATATATATATTTTTATAAGTGATAGTTTTTAAGGATTCATTGATGAATAAAAAGTTAAAGAACAATTCATTCAAATCCTTTCTAACAATATAGATATTTATTTTATCAATTTAACACGTCCTTGCTAAATAAAAGTAAAATAAAAAAGAAAGAAATGACTAACTTAGAAACTTTTGAATGGTAGTTGTTACAAAAGATTTCTATTTTAAATAAATGATGTTTTTTTTAAAACCTTTTTTCATATATATATATATATATATATTTTTTTTAAATGAAGCAGCACAAACTGTTTCCAAATTAATAAATCAGCATATTAAAATTATTTCTGAAGGATAATGTTACACTAAAGACTGGAATATTGGCTGATTAAAATTCAACTTTGCATCACAGAAATAAACTATATTTTACAGTGTATTAAAATAGAAAACCATTATTTCACACTGTATATTACACAATATTACTTTTTCTGTATTTTTTTATCAAGTAAATGCTGACTGACAAAAACATAAAAAATGTAATGTTTCTAAACTTTTGACCTGTACTGTGTTTATGTATATATACATACATATAAAAAAACTGAAAATGTAGTACTAATAATAGTAGTTGTTCATTATACTATATTTAATAACAATTATATTTCATTGTGCATTTATATAATTTAGAATGATTAATAGTTTTGGGGGGCAAATTCATTTAAAAAAATGACCACTTTCTGCTAACACAAAATCTTATGATGCTGTAAAAGAAGATTAAATAATAGACATTAATTTAAAGATTAATAAATCTTACCTACCCAACCTTGAACTGTAGGCCCTTAATTAAAATTTAACTAAAAAAAGTAATCATGATTAAGCAGAGTTAAAGCAATATGTTGATTTAAAGACCCATGGATTGGTCTCCATACAGTTTGTATCCTGATTGTAGTAATTTTCACATGTGAACATGTTTGTTTTGTCTTTTCTGCAGTAATGCAATTGGTCCTTTGGTGGCCCTGTGGCTGATTTACGACCAGGGTGGGGTGATGCAGGAAGCGGCCACACCGATCTGGCTGTTGTTCTACGGCGGCTTGGGAATCTGTGCTGGATTGTGGGTTTGGGGTCGACGTGTCATTCAAACAATGGGCAAAGACCTCACTCCCATCACCCCTCCAGGTGAGATCTGCTTTTTGGCAGAGATGTGGCATGACGTTTGTGCATGATGATTGGTGTGTGTGTGCTTCTGTTGCATGCAGATGTAATGGTTAATCCAGTGGTGTAAGAAATCTCCCTAAAGGAACAGTTTACCCAAAAAATTAAATTACCCCATGCTATCCATGCTTAACTCACCCTCAAGCTATCCTAGGTGTGTATGAGTTTCTTCTTTCAGACGAATAAAATTAAAGATGTATATATAAAATGTCCTGGCTCTTCCAAGCTTTATAATGACAGTCAGGGCCAGGGGAAGACCATCCAGAGCTCTGGGCAAAAAAGGCATATGCTGCCCCCTACGTTCAAATTTTAAGACAAAAAAATGCAATTTATCACATATCTCATATATATCACATACTGTTGACTGTTGTCTACCTCTTACTGTTGAAGATGAATTAATACAGTTGACTTACCATTTAAAAGAGGACCTTTCTTGCTTTGGCTGCTGCAAACTCTTCAATTATCTTGCTATAATCCAATTTGCGAACAGTATTGGTGTGCAATCGAAATCCAAACAATCTTGTGACATGTTTCCTTTTGGTTCAGTCGGACTGAATTTATTATGATTGATGAGTCCAAATGTAGTGTTTACATGAACACTAAATAAAATGCTCAGAGTTCATGTGCGTTGTTTATATATCACAAGCAAATTGGAATAGATTTTTTGACATGCACACACTTCACAAATATACAGTTTCCCGCTGCGCAAAATAACTATTCTCCTACATTGGTTCTTTATCTTCATGCCGGCCCTGATGACATGAATGGAGGATGAGATTTTTAATCCTAAAAAAGCACATCCTACCATATTTAAGTAATCCATATGGCTCCGGTGGGTTAATAAAAACCTTCTGAAATAATGCGTTTGTATAAGAAAAAAAAAACATATTTAAAACTTTCTAAACTAAAATAACTAACTTCCGACAGACGGCCTACGCAAGTCGATTTGCGCCAAAAGAGTAACGCCTGACCCGTGCAACAAACCTAAGCTCCTCTTCTCTTATATCGAAATCCTCTAACATTTCTCTTCGAAAATTCTCATTTTAGACTTTTAGACCCCTGGACCCATATGGATTAATTTATTGATGGATGGATGTGCTTTTTTGGGATTCAAAATCTCATCCTCCATTCACTGCCATTATAAAGCTGGGAAAAGCCAGGATATTTTTTAATCTAACTCAGATTTGGTTCGTCTGAAAGAAGAAAGTCGTATACACCTAGGATGGCTCAGGTGAGTAAATCATGGGTAATTTTCACTTTTTGGTGAACTGTCCCTTTAAGCCATTTTGTAATTTCACCCAGGATCTCACTGGGTTTTATATTAAGTATTCTAACATGCAGAAATTAGAAAGGACAAAAAAATTGCCCAGTATACAGCAGGCTTACTATAAGTTTCCTCCTATGGTAAACCCATGCCAATTTTCCATGATTTTTTTTTTTATTTCTGACAATACAAAGCTGTTCATCTTGTCCTGTAGCAAGTGGAAAATAGCAGATGGGGAGGACCGGTTTTGGTGTAAAAATCTGACTGAACAGAAACCTTCCTCTTGGTCCTAAAGCAGTGCTGAAGGGTGTAATTGTAGACTACAGAAACTGAGCATGTGCTAGCAGGGTCACAACAGTTTATCTGATATTGAAATCTTGCAAGCTCTGTATACCGCTTTTCTCCCTCTTGTTTGGGTACTTGCCCTCAATCCCTTTTTGTGCTGCCACCACAAATCCGGTTAAATATCACAGCAGAATGACCGTAATTTAATTTTAAACACACTTAAGAATAAAGGCAGTTCAAAGAGAGCGGTCACTTTTTTTACACCCTTCACTCAGAACGGCCTGGGTTTGCTAAATTTAGCAAGACACTTGTGCACACGGCCTCAGCGACCTTGCATTCTCATAGTAACAAGACAAACTGTCAAAAACAAATGACCTCGAGTTCATAATAAGAACAAAAAGATTTTACCCTTTAAAAATCTCATCATTGTTCTGAGAAAATGAGCTGCAGATCATTTTATAAGGAAATAGTGATTACTATACATTGAATTATTTCAATTTAATAATATTTTTCTGTTGACTACTACTTACTAAAAAGATCTGAGCTTTAAAGTACAGTATTACATTTAGAAATTATTTTAATTATGCATTATAGGTTTGCCACGAGAATCTCGCTACCGTGAACATGAAATTGTTTTATTGTCAATACTGTATAACCATTATCACTTACATTATTTTCTTAGATCAGGGTGCAGTTACCTAATAATTGTAGTTAACTTAAACTGAAACTATAAAAAAAAAACTTGTTACTTGAAATAAACTAGGTTTCATAAACTTTATAAACTGAAACCTATTTTATTTCAGCTAGTTGCCAAGGAAATATTTCTCATTTTCATTGTGCCTTACTTGATGTACCAAAAAATACTGAAATAAAAATGTATACAAATTAGTAAAAACTGAATGGACATATTAAAAAAAAATATAGAATATAAATAAAATAAAATATAGAAGAAAATATAAAATAAAAACTAATAAAAAATAAAATAGAAACCACAATATAATCCCAATGATACTAAAATAGCACTGCCTTGGATGCAATTAAAACCGAATAATTTCATGGCACATTTTTTTTCTATATCAAATTATCTGTTATTATTTTCTACTTTTTCTCTAAGTGGCAGGAATTTTAGTGAAAAAAAAAAAATCCTATTGATTTACATTGAACTACAACTTGAATAATGTAGAATAATGTAGTATGGTTGCTAATTATGTAGCATTATAGCCTATTGCATTGAAATTATAGTTACAACAATCTTTAACAAAAAAGAAAATTCATTAAACTTAATTTGGATTGTCATTTTTAGAATTAAAATCGTATTATTTATAAACTATTTTGATATGCTCGCAAATATGTGTTGGTTACTGTAGTTATTTCACACTGAAGGGTCACTCTATCAATCCAGTCTATACTAAGTGAGTGTGGATCAGGTGGCCTTGTTCCCAGCCATGTTCCCTCACATAGCTCACAAAAATAACAATCAGCATGACCTCAGCATCTGTCAGGTTGCTCCTTGACTTTAATGTTTGATGACAGGAAGAAAGTTTTTTTTTTTTTTTTGCTTTTTTAGTGTCTCTATTATGCTATTTAAAAGGTTCATAATTTTGTTTCAAGGTCGCCTTCAATGCATCCAAGGTCAAAAAAACACTATTTTGTTATTTGTTACTTTTTTCATAAGATGCATTGCAGCATCACTTCTTTTCTCAGTGCATAAAACGGTTCAATAAAGCCTCTTGTTTTCAGTGAGCAATGTGTCAGAAACAAAATGCTCATTACCATATCTAAATTTCAGCATTTTGTATACACAGTGATCAATTTGAGTGTCAGTTCTTATGCTTTGGAAGTGTATACAAAGTAGATTTGCTTTTGCAAACAGCATCTGCTCTACCTATTGATAACATGAACCAAGCTTTTTCAGACCTCAGCTAACTGCACACTGAATTTACAGTAAAAAAAAAGTATATTACAAGCCAGTATATTACCTTAAAAAATATGGCAGCAACCTTTCAGGTTTTCTCAGACTTTAAGTGTCAAGTCTCACATGGGGAATTCTGGAAACAAGGAAAATCTTACGTTTTTCCTGTAAATTATAAGATGGCTTGTTCTTTTTTCCTTCCAAAATCTGTACACTAACAGTATTTTACAGTGAAATTCCATAAAATGTCCCTGTTAAATCTATTACAGTTGTGTTTGAGTGCAGTTCAAAGTAGATTGTGGTTACTGGGTATACAACAAAGACCATAGGCTGGCATTATGCAAATTTGTTACAAACCTAAATAGATTTGTGCAGGATTTAAAACTGTAATTACTGATGACACGTTTCAGGCAGAATAGATTCTTTTCTTTCGGGAGACAATGACTCCATTTATTTGCTCTTTGAAACTTTTCAGACCTTTTACATTCTCGAACAGCTATGGCACACACAGCATGACAGGTTATATCCGAAAGAGCATAATAGGGGCACTTTACCCTGGTGATAATACAAGGAGATGGTTTGCATGATTTTGTGGATGGTTTGTTTGTTTATGCACAGTGCTTATCTTACCCACGTGTTCCTGCTGTCTGTGTGTGTTTTAAGAGGCCACAGGAGAGTTTATTAGCACAATTTCAGCACAACCGTAATCACCAGACGGCTGCTGCTGTTTCCACCTGCATGCGTAAACACACACCGTTTACTCTCTCACCCACACATTTCATAGGCAAATACTCTCAGAAAACCTGTCAACCCTGTTTTCTTGTTACTAAACACCACCTTCATCTGCTCTTGGACTTCTTGCATGTCTGTTAAAATGTTTCTGCTCCTCTGAGACCCGCGTGCTGTACGTGTGTACCAGCCTTTCTCAGTGGCATGAATTGTCCTAACTGGTTTAACTGCAGGTGTAACTGTATAAAGTTGTGTTCTGTTGCCCTCCCCCCGCAGTGGATTCACTATTGAGCTGGCCTCTGCACTCACTGTTGTTTTGGCGTCCGATATCGGACTTCCAATCAGTACGACACACTGCAAGGTAAAGATCGGGTCAGACCCCAGCTGGCCCCCTCGGGTTGTTGTGTGCACGCCACCGAAGAGAGGAGGGAGCCGTCTGTTTTTAAAGGGAACAAGAGATGCCGAAAACAGCTTTCGCCAAATGATGCTGTTGTGAATCACAAATAATTGCTTGACACCCTATAAAATAGTGCGCCGTCCAGCTACAATAAATGCTCACATGTACTTAGAAAAATAACTATTAGAAAATGAACATGGTATGAGTTGTTGGAGTTTTAAATTTAATCCTATATATAACATTTAAAATCATACAATGATACAATTTTGCAAATGTAATTCATTGTAGAAAATTATTTTTCAGCAAAAAAAAATACTCAGACGACATAATAAATTAGACTTTTATTTTTGAGTTGCATTCCTCCATTGTACCCTATTAAAGTTAATGTGCTATAGAAGAATTTGTTTCAATATCTTTATTTATGTAAAAATTTAGTTTAGAATATAAGTTGATCACTAATCAGTGTTGTCATTTAACTAAAACTATTAATAGACTTTAAAATTAAAAAAACTTTAATATTCGAAATGTTGTCTCAGGGAAGTGCTAAATAGCCTCTATGCACGAACCCTGCCGACGTGTGTCCGAAAGAATCTCAGTCAGCGTCTTTCTTCCGGAAGTGCGTTCTGCAGGCCAAGTGTATAGCGGCAAAACTTGAATAAAATCCATTTTCTCAGAAACGGAGGCAACGATTTTTAGAAATGATGATTCGCTAGTCGAATTTCGTACGATATTAGAGAATACTAATCCTCAAAGTTGTTGATGTAGCTCGAAATATATAATTTAAATAACTTCTCTTTTTCACTCTTGTGTGACCGCTAACTGCCACACAGTGTTGTCAACATCATTCACGTTAACCGCAGGACGTTTTTATAAACAGCAAGTGTAATTTGACACTATCTACACCTAACGCAAAACCGGCTTCTGACCATAGAATGACGCAGCACCGGAAATAACTGGGCGTGCTGAGACAAACTCAGACGCGATCGATGCATAGAGGCTATTGACAAACTAAAACAGAAATAAAAAACAAAAGCATCTAATAAAACTAAAATTCAAATGACAGGTGAAAATATAAAAATAAATACTATAATAGTATATGAATACTACTGAAATACCTTGGTCAATAACTACCATTAAACAATGTCTTATTCTTATTTAAATTATTTGTTTAAATTATGAAATTTATTTTTTGTTTTATAATTTGAAAAAAAAAAAAAAAATCTCCTAAATGTATATACAAATATAAAACAAAGCATCTCATATAATATGTTGTTTTACCACCTAAAGTGGATGAGCAACATTTTCTGAAGGTTAAGGACCTATTTTTTCCTGGCATTTGTTGCTTTTTTTAAATCACGATTACCGGTACTCTTGCAGGAATCCTAAGTTCTCTGATATGAGTCACCCAGTTACTGATGTCATTGGCTTAGTCACTGTTTTTGATGGTTAAATCAACTTTAGTGCACACTGATGTCAAACCTGGGACAATGAACCTTCTCATCAAGGCTAAGACGGCTCTCTCAAACCCTTTAGAAATGAAGACGAGCACTCCCTCTTCTCTCGCACGTGGCCTTGTTGCATACAGAATGAAATAACTCTGTCTTCCCTTCACAGATTTGTGTTTAAGTGATGCTTCACCACATCATCTCTTTGTCCCCTCCTCATCTGTCTCATGGCATGTCGCTGTGTATTTGTCCACGTATGCTCGGGGCCACTGGTGTCTTGCTCCATGCTATGCCGGTCTCTTACATTTTATCTGTTGTTTGTCTTTGTCTTGTCATTTGTCACAGTGGATTTTGCATTGAAGTAATGAGCGCTCTAACCGTGCTTGTTGCCTCAAATGTGGGCGTTCCTATAAGCTCCACCCACTGCAAGGTATTGGTATAGTAATGAAGCTTTGGTAGTGCTAAACTCCACCCCATAGCTTCACTAGCATAATCACCGAACAGCCAATCAGTGCTCACCTCTGCAAAACATGTCACTCCATGATTGCAGCTTTGATTCACTTTTTTGATTCATTCTTTTTTCATCTACTAAGTTGTTTTCGAGAAAAGGCGGTAATCAAAGCCTTTGTTTTTAAAGTTACTGTGTAGTGCATACATTGTAGTTGAGACACTAAACGTGTTAACCACACCATGTCACTTGCAGTGATGTCATTAATAGTTAGGGTTAGCAACCGAACCCTAGAGTCCAGCAACCTCACATAGTCAAAAATCTAAACAAAAATAAGCTTTTTTACTAATTGTTGCTACAAATCCCTGGAGTGGACATGAGCTGACCTCCTCTATGTATTCTCTATTCTCTTGCGTGTGCTTTTTGTTGGGGCTCTGGGATGCTTTGTAATTCAAGAGCATGTTTGGCTTCATTCTACTCCATGACCTCAGTTCAGATTTATAAACATCTTGTAAAATCTTTCCAGTGCTTTAAAAGCTGGATCAAGGCTAATTTGGATTAGGGCTGTCAATTTAACATGTTAACAGTTTGGATTAGCACTTTCAATTTTATGTTAACTCTTTCCCCGGCATTGTTTTTGAAAAGTTTTCAAACAACTTTCGTGGCTTTTATTTTTGTTAAAACTATAGAAAAATGTGAGTGTTTTTCCGGCTGTTGATTTTTGTTCATGGAAAACTGCTACAACAAAAAGTTGAACTTAATGTGTTTTTTTTTTCTACCTCACTGGAATCGAAACTGGGAATCGATAAGCAGGATCAGGATCACTTAAATTCATCCCAATACCCAACTCTATATCCAACGGTTAAATGTTTAAATGCGGAATTTATGAAAATTATATAAACAACATTTGGCCTCAAACTATATAGCCCCTACTGACCAGTGTTATTTTTTATTTATAAACTATTGTAGTATTTATTATATTATTTGTATTAATAATTTTAATTAATTTTCTTTTTCTTTTCAATTTCCATTTTTATTTTAGATTGTTTTAGTAATTTGTGTGCTTTTGTCATTTTTATTTATCTTTTAGAAATGTTGAAGTTTAAGCTTTTCATCTAATATTTATATTTTATTTTATTTAAACTTAATTTCAATATTGAAAATGAATTTTAGTGGTTTTAGTTTTAATGTAACAATATCACTGCTATTGACTAGCAGCTCGATTTAGTTTTGTCCATTCATCCATTATGTGGTTAAGCACTTTTTTTAAAATAAAATGTATTATTATTTATTTATTTATTTTTAATCTATTGACAGCCCTAGTTTTGGTATTCGAAGCATCAGCATAACTGTTGGGAATGTGTCATAGCATCCAAAATTCCAGTTGGCAGGAATTTGGTTCCAGCCAAATCCAGTTGGCAGGCCAAGATGGTTCACATTGAGTTTTGTGCAGTAAAGCCACATATATTGCATCATTTTGAAACCGGAACAAACACTTGTCAGCTGTGGAGGAGTCTCATCTTCATCAGGTGTATATAGCCTCAAAAAAATTAGTTGCTTGTTTGCTAAACAAAATGATACCACCAAATTCACAGAAAGATCATGATCCTTGTCTTGAATTTGTGGATTAGTTGCATGGCCCACAGGTTACATCCAAGTTTGCATAGTTCAAGGGGTTTAAATGTTGAAGAAAGTCATGGGAGAATTAAAGGCCTGAAGTCTTTTATTCTCTGTTGTTGACTTTGGGTTGACTTTTGCTCCAGATTTAGTCCCCCCTGTGACGGAGGCTTCGGCTTACAATGGCCGTATAAGAACAGCCAGATCGCTCTTGTATCTAGCACAACACCTGTCACCAGCACCCCTGAGTCACACAGCATGTATGGAAATGTTACTCCTCCCGCTGCCCTGTGGTAGGCAGGACATGACATGACTTTATCTTTCAAGCAAAAGGAGAACATGGCTAATACAGCGCAGAATAATGGCTTTGTTAAAAGCACTGGACACTAGGTCTTAATTGTAATTTACTGAGGATTGACTCAGAGTTTATAAAGGAAAAGAAAGCTTAATTTCAAACCATGTGGTACTCTGTGTCCTCTAACTAACCACTGCCCCCCAGTACTTAACATAATACTTGGATTTGATTATTAATTGTGCTATGTCAGTTTATCCAGGAGACATATTAAGCACATGAGCCCTATGAAATCAAAATTGGAGTTTTCAGGCTTTTAGCTCATGTCTGTTAGCTTTGAAGCCATGTATTGGCTAGTCAGAGCTTTTGCCAACATTTTTTGTTTGGTAAAATGCTCTCTATAATATATAATATGGTAACAATATAAAATGTGGTCCATATAGTAATAATTTTTGCTGGCTTTCTGAACATTCAATTTGCTAAAGACAAGCCTGGTTTCCATTAAAGATTTGTGCAGAACTTTTCCCATAATTGCTATGTTTCCATTAAACCGATGTTATGGGTTACCCTCATGATAAGTCATTCCAAACATCATGGCAACTGATGTTGTTACGCACATAAAACCCAATTAAAACATATTTGAACAAACCAAATTTATATATGAATAAAACAAAATGTAACCTTATTCAAATCCGCTCAAATAAAACAATCATTTTACCATATGGATTATTCATATGGATTACTTTTTATGATGTGTTTTTATACGTGTGTGGTTAAAGTGACAAACATGCTGAGCATTTGACAAAAAAATATCTGCATTTGTTTTTCAAAGATTAAAGGAGTAGTTCACTTTTCAAAAAACTTTTGCTGATAAATTACTCACCCCCATGTCATCCAAGATGTCCATGCCTTTCTTTCTGCAGTCGATTTAAGGTTTTTGATGAAAACATTCTTTCTGAAAACAAAACTTTTTTCGAGTCAGATTCGTTTCGTTGAATGAACTAAATGACTCGGAAAAAGATTTGTTCATTTGGATGAGCGAGTTCAAACAGGAGAGTCATGAACGTGCGTCACAGAACAGAGAGTGGCGACCATTTGAGCATATAAAACTTAAACTTTGTTATTTATTTATTTATTAAATGAGCGATCGTTTCGTTTAATAAGACCCTTATTCATCGTCTGGAATCATTTAAAGCCCTTTGAACAGTTTGCAGTTTGTACTGAAACTGTCTATTAGACCTTGAACCGTTTGCTGGCCAGTAAAGTGCATTATAAGGAGAAAAATCAGCAGAAGTTCTTTTTTCAGAAGTGAACTACTCCTTTAACGAAAGTCTTAACTATTTGAAGTGACGTGAAAGTGAGTAAATGATGACGGAGTTTTCTGTTTTGGGCAAACTATGCCTTCAAATATAATTTCTGTATAGTAGATATTGTTAAATATCTTGATATATTTCAGTCTGTTCACAAACAAGATGTCTCAATCTGAACAATGTCGCCCCCAGCGCTTTTGTTTTGACCAACTAATAATAATGGGTTGAACACTTTAATATGCATCAGTATAACGTCCCGATTCAACAGGACATAAAACTACGATTGTGATTTCATGGGGTCTTTCAAAAGCCTTCAGGAATAACAAAATACATACCATAGATATTGTATCCCTAGTTCCCCATATCTGAAAGATGAAATCCATGTTTTATTGCTTTCATTTCTTGTTTGTGTATCGTGCTACTGCTGATTTTGCCTCTGCTGTGGGTGCAGGTGGGCTCAGTGGTGGCCGTGGGCTGGATCCGCTCTAAGAAGGCTGTGGACTGGCGTCTCTTCCGGAACATCTTCCTGGCCTGGTTTGTCACTGTCCCTGTAGCAGGCCTCTTCAGCGCTGCGGTCATGGCCCTGTTCGTCTACGGCATACTGCCTTACGTCTGAGATGGCAAATGGAGAAGAAAGAAGGAGGTACAGGAGGGTAATGATGAGAAAATAAAACCGAGACAGAAACAAAAACAAACAAACAAAAAAAATTAAATTTGATATAAGGGGACAACCAGAGGGTAGAGAGAGTCTTCAAATGCTGCCTGGGAAAGCGTCCAGAATCCTTTTGACTTAAATATCCGTATAATCTTGTCAAGAGTATTTTATTTCCGTTTCATTTTTTTATTGTTTTGTTGAAATGTTACCATAAACCGCAAGTCAAAGTTCCAAAAAAATAGTTTTTCGTACTACATCTGTGGTCCTACATGTTCAAAAGGATGGAGACAGAACTGGACAAGATGTGCACAAACTCCGTTGCAATTGCCAATCTCACATAAAATATCAGTACATAAGGAACGGGACTTTTATGGCACAATTCACAGTATATTGGCACAAAATATAGTTAACTATTCCTGGGCCTCTAAATGTAATGTTTTGAAATATGCCGTGTGTCGTGTGTTATAACCGCACCTTTATTGCCATTCGCTGAAACATCAAACTTCTGCGTAAATGACACTGAGAAGCATCCTGCTGTTCAAAACGTACGTTAATCATACCTCAGTCAATTCTCTATGCCACATAAAAGACAAGTGACAAAACTGTGCTATCTCATAATAGATGACATATTATAAGATTAATCATTTTTAGGGTGGATAATGTGCAAGAATTCCCTGTTCTTTTATTGTTGTATTTATTTTTCGATATGTTACCGTTCAGAACCTTTTTTTAGAAAAAAAAAGGTTTTGAACTATGTATACTACTATAATTTCTACTGTGTATATATTCAGCTTTGGATTTTAGATTTTTAGTTATGTCTTATTTCAAGGTCTTATATTGTTATATATAAGGAGACTTTAGACCAGGTTTGGTAGTTGCATGAAACGTATGCTCTTCCAAGCATATGAAAATGATCAAATATTAAAGATTTACTTTCCTTTGTCAAGACACTACATTCATAATCCTGTCAGGGTATATCAAGAATAACTTCAAAATGATTTACCATTTTTTTCTCCAATCGACTAACCTAGAAGATTCCCATGTCAGTGAAATGTTAGGAATTCACCAAACTTAACGAGGGATAAAGGAACATATCTGAGGTATTAAATGTAAACTTCTTTAATCCATACATATCAATAAGTGATTTGAACTCATTTGATTTGATTCCCTTTTTGGAAAATAGCCAAAGATTCTGATGGTCAAGTTTAATTGCCAAACTCTTTGACGGTGTTTGTAATTATAACAAAAAAATCTAAATGATGTCCAAACAAAAGAGATCCGTTTATCTCTGTATTGCGGAAAGTATATAAAGGATGCTAGTAGTTCTGTCTAGCCCTAGTATAAAATGTTCTTCAAGCCCAATGGAAGATGCCAATATAAAAACCTGTATGTGCCGGAACAGCCAAAATCCCCTAACGGGCCCTTGGGTGAACCCATAAATCCAGCACAAACACACAAACGTAGATTTAACCAGTTCACATTGATGTATTTTTTTTTTATTTTTTTGGGGGGAGAGGCAGTATTAGATGTTGGGGTCTGGCTATTGGTGAATCTCACATCAGCATCCAGTTACTTGATTGAGCCTCACTGATAAAGCCTTCAGTACTGATATCACATTGAGCTTTATCGGAAGAGGATCTTTTTTAACATCAGGTCAAGATGTAACAACATATTTGTGGCCCTGACACCACAAGAAACCAAAAAGTCTCATGATTTCCGTCCAAAAAAAAATGATCATGCTATATCAGCTGAACTGAGCTTAGATGTTTGTCAGACACCATTGTAATCTGCCTCGGGATAGTCACTTGATTTGGAAACTGTACAAACGTGTGGCTTATAACCAATGCAAAGTGTTGCTGTTTCTTTTTGTGTGTGAGTGTGTATTCATTTTGTTTTTATTTTTCATCAAGAACAAATCTATGCTTAAATGGCCATTTGCCTTGTAATGTTGTGCTTTACCGTTTGTTGGATACAGTAACTTCAGTACTGTGGTGTTTACATTGTAATCATATTGTAGAATAACTCATTGCAGTTGCCTAAATATGCCAATCAACTAACTAATAATCACAAATTAAATATGAAATAACCTGGCATAGTGCAAAGGTGTTTCATGTCATTTTGTGTTTTAGCAGTGTGATCCATCATGATCCTGTGTTTCTCACACTGCTATTTGTAGTACACAACTTTACATGGTGGATAAGATAAAAAAGAAAAAAGAAAAAAAGAAATGAATAGATATATAAATTTCATTAAACTATATTTTTCTACATATATAAGTTTTACCTAGGTGGCGACTTCTTACGTGGAGAGTAAACTGGGCTCCTGAGCAGCCATTATGTGGAAGTACCAGTAACTATTATGAGAAAATGCAGTGCTGAATACCACTGAACATTTTCTTAAAGATGATTTAATCGCAAAAGAGTAAGACAGGGGTTAGTAATGTGGATTGGTTCCATATATCCATTGTTTTTTCTTGCCTCAGGGACATCTCTCTCCCTTGCGCGAGAGAGAGGTTGTGAGTTGTTAAAATTCAACAGTTTTTCATGATTATTTTTTGAGAAGTAAGGTTGAATACCTTTGTAATTTTGTTTCCCTGAAATGCAATATTGAGCTGCCAGACTGTGGTCAATCGTGACCTTCACCAGCAGTGGCGTTACCAACGTTGAGAGTCAGACGGGCACAGCGAAAAGTTTTACTAACTTGCATCCGATATTTTGCATCAGACCGGCAATATAATCAGGCTTTCTGCTACGACTTGGTTTTGTTTTATAGCGAAATCACACCAGCGAAATCATTCACAAAAATAAAAAGCCAGAAACACTTTACACTAGTACATGCGCTCGTGTGTTGCCTAAAGGGGGTGATTTAGTTGCTTTCAAATGTATCTAACATTAAACCAAATGTTAAGAAGTAATTTGCTTGTAAAAATGACTTGTACTACTTTTTTGATGGAGCAACAGTTGGAAGAGAATTTAATTGAGAAATTTAGTTAATTTAAAAGTGATTTACGCTAATTCCCACTATAGTACGAAAACCCTGAAGCGATATGGTGATGGAAAACATGTATTTCAATGCTTTTGCGTTTCCCCTAGAAATTTTGCGCTCGCTTGCAAAGTACTCAAAAGTTTTGAGAGCGAATACACAAACGTTTCTTGGGTTTCTTGGGGAGGTGAAACATCTCACGAGAGAAACACAAAAGCATTGGCAATTTTTCCTCCCATCTCATATTTTTTTCCTTCACCATATCCATTTAGGGGCTCCGGTACTATAGTATCCCTTGTGCAACCACGGGAAATGCGAGTGCGTTTAATTTTGCAATCGTCCTGCGTTCAGGTATTACTGTAACTGAACATTGGGCTGCAGTAGTTTGGCCACTGAGTTAGTTCTGAGTTACATAATTAAAGAATGGCATTTTAGCCACATTGCATTGCCATTTTGTGCTTTTTTTTTTTTTTTTTTGATGGACATTTTATAATTGGACATATCCAAAGAATCACTAGGTAGGAGTTGCACAACAAATTCATTCATATCCTCAACCGGCGTGATGACAAAAGGTTTCATAACTGTCCTTGGCTGCCTATAGTGACATTCTCCCGTAGTGTACTAATATCACTTACGTTTCCATGTTCTTATCCGCAATTGAAAATAGAATGTAGCCCAATCCTCTGCTGGCCTGCTGATTGCCTGCTGTGCCGTCTCTATTTCCATGATGAAGTGAATGCTATGCTGTTAACTGTCTGGTACCATCTGAAGACAGGGCTTTAGATTAAAAAAAATAATCCTTATCTGCATATGTACTGTAATGCTGTATTCTTTCTTTTTGGAACTTTTTATGTGAAAGTTGTCTGCATTTTAACTAATTAAATTATGGGAATTAAAATTACAAAGAGAATAACAATCTTCTGCTGTCCTGTTTTAATTTGTTGGTTGATCTTTTAAAGTTGAAGTGTGTGATTATTGTTTTTTTTTTTTTTTTTTTTTTGCTGTCTTAAAATGCTTTATCTCAACCCAGCTTTATATGGACGGACACACACTGCAAATAGGAAAAAAGTTGTTGTTTGGATTAAAATTGGCAAATGCTTAAAGGGGGGGTTGACTACTTTTTTTTCTTTGCATGATTGTGTTTATGGGGTGCATTATAACATGTATCCGTGGTTTTTATTTTTCAAAAGTCTTATTTTTCATAAATTTCACCTTTATTGGAAGCCGCGCTCTCCTCTGTCCCCTGAACGAGCAGTTGACTTCCTGATTCTATGAAAACACTCCCTCAGAAACGTGGTGGGCTCCGAATTGGTTCGTTTGGGCCGGTGTGTTGTGATTGGCTAAACTGTCACTCACGTTGTCCAGAAGGTTAACGCCCATTACCTTTACGGGCGAACGGGCATGCCAAAGGTGGATACCATATACGGTGGATACACATAAATGATGTCGAGACTGCAGTATCAGGTGAGGCAGAATCAGAACCGAGAAAGCCGCGATGAATCGAGTCAAGCAGAACCTCACCACACACGGCTCTTAATAAACGTTTCTGAATGATAATTTGCTACATTTTTTAACCATATACACTTTTGTTTTACACAATAGCATCTGACTGGCAACGATAGCAACTGCCTGGCTACTAATGTTAAACACAAACAGAGTTGGCAAGTTTACGTTCTTGATTAAATCGAAAATAGTCATAAAGCATACATACATAAAAAATACATTTACAACATTAGTACTTATACAAAATTTAAGTCCATAATGTTTGTACGCGTTTGCCGTAGACACAAAATAGCCTAACTAGTAGCCCATAAAGCCAGCGCTGGCATTTAAAAAAAAAATAAAACATGAGGCTACGTCTGGAATTATACATGCAAATACATTTAAAATGATGAAGTCTTAGCCTACTTACAGGTTGTGGCCCAACAACTGCTGCCTCTGGTTTTAAAGTTGGAACTGCTTCATGTTTTAGAAACAGTTTCTTGTTGAATCTTCTGTAAATGCGCAGCACAGAGAGCTAGATTCACGATCGTCACTTTCAGGAATGTAATCAAACATAAATTGTATCCGTTGTTGTCGAAGTATAGCGTCCGTAGGAAGCTCAAACACAGAAGACCTGACAGCTGGATGAACACAACTCACTCGACGTGCTGCAGAAATATGATCATGCCCTTTCCTGCATATTCCGGAGGGAGGGGTTGATGCAAATGTGTGGGTTAGTGACGTACCATAACCTAGCTGTAGTCCAAAACGAGTCGTTTTTGTAGTCAATTTTACTTCCTGATTTTTAAAAGACGATATCTCTGCTTACACTAAACTTTCAGCGCTGCAACTTTGCAGATACTGTTCATGCACCAACAGCAACATTACACACTATTTAAAATGAAAAAGTGAAATCGCAGTCACCACCCCCCCCCTTAAAGGAACACTCCGACTTTTTTTGGACTTTAGCTTATTCACTGTATCCCCCAGAGTTAGATAAGTCCATACACACCTTTTTCATCTCCGTGCGTGCTGTTACTCTGTCTGACGCACACACCGCTAGCCTAGCTTAGCATAAAGACTGTATGTAAATGGCTACAGCTAGCATAATCCCAATAAGAGACCAACGCAATTTTCCTGTTTACATTTTGTGATTTGTATAGTCACAAAGTCTACAAATAACAAGTTCATATGAGACACAGATATCCTTCAACCGTATAAATATTGGGAGCTATATTCTCAGAAGGCGAAGCACTGCTACGGTGTGTCTCAGGTACTGCGGTTATCACTCCGCCCAAGCAGCAGTGCTGCCTTCTGAGAATATAGTTCTTAATATTTATATGGGTAAAAGATGGCTGTGTCTCATATGACTTTGTGATTTGTACACTCTGTGACTATACATATCACAACATGTAAATGGGAAATGTTTGCATTAAACAGTGAATAAGCTAAAGTCCAAAAAAGTCAGAGTGTTCCTTTAAGTGTCTATGATCGGATCATTATCGCAGTGATTATTATGTTTCTAGCATATGTGTGTGGAAATTGTTCTTCTAACCCTGACTGATGGAGTGTGTAGCTTTTCATTTCTTAAAGGGGGGGTTGATTGCGATTTCACTTTTTTCATTTTAAATAGTGTGTAATGTTGCTGTTGGTGCACGAGATCTATTTTCCCACTGGATTCACAACAGCACAGTCTTGTGCTCTTTGCTATGATACGCAGACAGACTCAGTGAATTGACGACCAATTAAAAATGCTCATTTTCCATACAGAAGCTGTTTTTTTTTTCCTCTCACTTGAAGTTGAGGTGAAATGGCGGAACGAAGCACGATAGGTAATTTAGATCACACTTCTCACATACATAATATAATCTTCTTGAAACTCTGGATTCTGATAGAGGGCCATGGGACTTAGACCTGAGTGCAAAAATGGAGGCTCTAGACCCTTCCAGAGCTGAAATATTGAGATATTTATAATGGCTTAATATCTCAGTATGTCATAAATATCTCATAAATCAATCTCAGCTCTGGAAGGGTCTAGAGCCTCCATTTTTGCACTCAGGTCTTAGTCCCATGGCCCTCAATCAGAATTCAGAGTTTCAAGAAAGATTGGAGAAACTTTTTTTTTCACACAAAAAAAACCGACAGTGGTACCCCTTATGTTTTTTTTTTTTGTGTGAAAAAATGTTTCTCCAATCTTCTTGAAACTCTGGATTCTGATAGAGGGCCATGGGACTTAGACCTGAGTGCAAAAATGGAGGCTCTAGACCCTTCCAGAGCTGAGATATTGAGATATTTATAATGGCTTAATATCTCAGTATGTCATAAATATCTCATAAATATCTCAATATTTCAGCTCTGGAAGGGTCTAGAGCCTCCATTTTTGCACTCAGGTCTTAGTCCCATGGCCCTCAATCAGAATCCAGAGTTTCAAGAAGATTGGAGAACTTTTTTTCACACTAAAAAAAAACGACAGTGGTACCCCTTATGTTTTTTTTTTGTGCGAAAAAATAAATTGTCCAATCTTCTTGAAACTCTGGAATCTGATAGAGGGCCATGGGACTTAGACCTGAGTGCAAAAATGGAGGCTCTAGACCCTTCCAGAGCTGAAATATTGAGATATTTATAATGGCTTAATATCTCAGTATGTCATAAATATCTCAATATCTCAGCTCTGGAAGGGTCTAGAGCCTCCATTTTTGCACTCAGGTCTTAGTCCCATGGCCCTCAATCAGAATCCAGAGTTTCAAGAAGATTGGAGAAACTTTTTTTCGCACACAAAAAAAAAAAAACACAGTGGTACCCCTTATGTTTTTTTTTGTGCGAAAAAAAATTTGTCCAATCTTCTTGAAACTCTGGATTCTGATAGAAGGCTATGGGACTTAGACCTGAGTTCAAAAATGGAGGCTCTAGACCCTTCCAGAGCTGAGATATTGAGATATTTATAATGGCTTAATATCTCAGTATGTCATAAATATCTCTAATATTCTCAGCTCTGGAAGGGTCTAGAGCCTCCATTTTTGCACTCAGGTCTTAGTCACATGGCCCTCAATCAGAATCCAGAGTTTCAAGAAGATTGGAGAACATTTTTTTCGCACAAAAAAAAACAACAACAGTGGTACCCCTTATGTTTTTTTTTTTGTGCGAAAAAAAAATAAGTTGCTCCAATCTTCTTGAAACTCTAGATTCTGATAGAGGGCCATGGGACTTAGACCTGAGTGCAAAAATGGAGGCTCTAGACCCTTCCAGAGCTGAGATATTGAGATATTTATGAGATATCTTATGACATACTGAGATATTGAGCCATTATAAATATCTCAATATCTCAGCTCTGGAAGGGTCTAGAGCCTCCATTTTTGCACTCAGGTCTAAGTCCCATGGCCCTCTATCAGAATCCAGAGTTATTGGAGAAACTATTTTTTTTCACACAAAAAAAACATAAGGGGTACCACTGTCGTTTTTTTTTTTGTTTTTTTTTTTGCAAAAAAAAAGTTTCTCCAATTTTCTTGAAACTCTGGATTCTGATTGAGGGCCATGTGACTAAGACCTGAGTGCAAAAATTGAGGCTCTAGACCCTTCCAGAGCTGAGATATTGAGATATTTATAATATTTATGACATACTGAGATATTGAGCCATTATAAATATCTCAATATCTCAGCTCTGGAAGGGTCTAGAGCCTCCATTTTTGCACTCAGGTCTAAGTCCCATGGCCCTCAATCAGAATCCAGAGTTTTAAGAGATTGAGAAACTTTTTTTTCGCACAAAAAAAACATACAGTGGTACCCCTTATGTTTTTTTTTTTTTTTTGTTGCAAAAAAAAAAGTTTCTCCAATCTTTCTTGAAACTCTGGATTCTGATTGAGGGCCATGTGACTTAGACCTGAGTGCAAAAATGGAGGCTCTAGACCCTTCCAGAGCTGAGATATTGAGATATTTATGATGGCTTAATATCTCAGTATGTCTTAAATATCTGAGTATCTCAGCTCTGTATGCCAGTTATAAATATCTCAATATCTCAGCTCTGGAAGGGTCTAGAGCCTCCATTTTTGCACTCAGGTCTAAGTCCCATGGCCCTCTATCAGAATCCAGAGTTTCAAGAAAATCTAAAATTTTGACCCGAAAAAACAACAACAGTGGTACCCCTTATGTTTTTTTTTTGTGCGAAAAAAGAAGTTTCTCCAATCTTCTTGAAACTCTGGATTCTGATAGAGGGTCATGGGACTTAGACCTGAGTGCAAAAATGGAGGCTCTAGACCCTTCCATAGCTGAGATATTTAGATATTTATAACTGCATACAGAGCTGAGATATTGAGATATTTACAATGGCATAAATGCTACGTGAGATCTCAATATCTCAGCTCTGGAAGGGTCTAGAGCCTCCATTTTTGCACTCAGATCTAAGTCCCATGGCCCTCTATCAGAATCCAGAGTTTCAGAGAAACTAAAATTTTTACCGCACAAAAAAAACACGACAGTGGTACCTCTTGTTTTTTTTTTGTTTTTTGTTTGCAAAAAATAAGTTTCTCCAATCTTCTTGACACTCTGGATTCTGATAGAGGGCCATGGGACTTAGACCTGAGTGCAAAAATGGAGGCTCTAGACCCTTCCAGAGCTGAGATATTGAGATATTTATAATGGCTTAATATCTCAGTATGTCATAAATATCTCAATATCTCAGCTCTGGAAGGGTCTAGAGCCTCCATTTTTGCACTCAGGTCTTAGTCCCATGGCCCTCAATCAGAATCCAGAGTTTCATGAGATTGGAGAACTTTTTTTCACACTAAAAAAAAACACACAGTGGTACCCCTTATGTTTTTTTTTTGTGTGAAAAAAAAAGTTTCTCCAATCTTCTTGAAACTCTGGATTCTATAGAGGGCCATGGGACTTAGACCTGAGTGCAAAAATGGAGGCTCTAGACCCTTCCAGAGCTGAGATATTGAGATATTTATAATGGCTTAATATCTCAGATATAGTCTATAAATATCTCAATATCTCAGCTCTGGAAGGGTCTAGAGCCTCCATTTTTGCACTCAGGTCTTAGCCCCATGGCCCTCAATCAGAATCCAGAGTTTCAAGAAGATTGGAGAACTTTTTTTTCACACTAAAAAAAACCCACAGTGGTACCACCTTATGTTTTTTTTGTGCGAAAAAAAAAGTTTCTTCAATCTTCTTGAAACTCTGGATTCTGATAGAGGGCCATGGGACTTAGACCTGAGTGCAAAAATGGAGGCTCTAGACCCTTCCAGAGCTGAGATATTGAGATATTTATAATGGCTTAATATCTCAGTATGTCATAAATATTTCTCAATATCTCAGCTCTGGAAGGGTCTAGAGCCTCCATTTTTGCACTCAGGTCTTAGTCCCATGGCCCTCAATCAGAATCCAGAGTTTCAAGAAGATTGGAGAACTTTTTTTCACACTAAAAAAAAACACACAGTGGTACCCCTTATGTTTTTTTTTTTTGTGCAAAAAAAAAGTTTCTTCAATCTTCTTGAAACTCTGGATTCTGATAGAGGGCCATGGGACTTAGACCTGAGTGCAAAAATGGAGGCTCTAGACCCTTCCAGAGCTGAGATATTGAGATATTTATAATGGCTTAATATCTCAGTATGTCATAAATATCTCAATATCTCAGCTCTGGAAGGGTCTAGAGCCTCCATTTTTGCACTCAGGTCTTAGTCCCATGGCCCTCAATCAGAATCCAGAGTTTCAAGAAGATTGGAGAACTTTTTTTTCACACAAAAAAAAAACACAGTGGTACCCCTGTATGTTTTTTTTTTTTGTGTGAAAAAAAAAGTTTCTTCAATCTTCTTGAAACTCTGGATTCTGATAGAGGGCCATGGGACTTAGACCTGAGTGCAAAAATGGAGGCTCTAGACCCTTCCAGAGCTGAGATATTGAGATATTTATAATGGCTTAATATCTCAGTATGTCATAAATATCTCAATATCTCAGCTCTGGAAGGGTCTAGAGCCTCCATTTTTGCACTCAGGTCTTAGTCCCATGGCCCTTTATCAGAGCCCAGAGTTTTAAAGAATATTGGAGAAACCTATTTTTTTGCCCCCCAAAAACTACAGTAGCAATATGTAATGGGAACCTAAGCAAATGTGTTACCTATTGC
>JAQIUQ010004600.1:92500-186439 GCA_030378365.1 Hybognathus amarus | reverse complement strand
TACGATTGCTTATGCCTCCAGTAAGGCTGACAGAAAACAGCGCGCAATGATGTTTAATTATGTTTAAACTGACAGGACTTGCAAATTGATAAACTCTCACACTATGATGGTTAAACTTTGCATTTAAACGCAGAATCACAAGCGTTACGGGCCAGGGAGCTGCTGGCACGTAGCCTACTGATGCACGATCACGGGATTAACTACGATCCCTAAGTGACATTGCGCGTCCTTGCGATGTGACTATCGTGGATGCGGCACATCGCGATATCGATGTTAAAGTGATACATCGGTGCAGCCCTAATATATATATATATATATATATATATATATATATATATATATATATATAGCCTGTCGAGCAGCGATGGAGGGCCAAAGTCCGGCGCTAGCGCCATCCCAGTGCCTTTAGGTAACTTAGGGCACTCTGCGATCGTGCCACCCGGCTGGGCCCGCAATCACTGCTCGCAGCTATATTGTAATTGAAGCTGAATGAATTTAAAATTCATGTGCTATATTTCAATATATTTGTTTTCCTTAATTTTAAAACACTAACCTCATTCTCATCTGAATTACAAATATTTGTTTCTGAATAAAATAATACTCTGACTAAAAACACATATGTGTGTGTGTGTGTGTGTGTGTGCGTGTGTGTGTGTGTATATATAAAGTGCAGGTTTTTTTATATAAAGTAGAATTTCTATAACTCTGTGTTGAACTAATAAATCACTCTTGTGTGTGTTAAACACAATCTACTTAATACAGACAACTTCATTATAAAGATAAATAACAAATCCAAAAAATATATGATTATAATCTATGACAAAAAAGCCATTACAAACTATATTAGTAGAAAATACACATTGCTCTTTGTATTGTTGTAAAATACATTCATGAAAAACAAGATAACAAAAATCAAAAAGATAAATTATTTTAGATTTAGCCATGGCTGCTATAAAATTGAGACAACATGTTTTAAATGTATAGCAGAGATGTTAAATGAGGCAGCAACATACAAACTTTCTAGAACAACATGGATCTGAATTGCTGGTTTTTACGGAGGACAGTGAAGAGGAAGAGGTTGCAAATCAAACAGCTCATTCTCAGACTGCACAGCAAACAGCTTAACCCCTGGGGGACCGAAAATGCGCCCCCCGCGCTTTGATCGTTTTTTTTCACATAGCTGCACCATAGACTTAAAATACTCCATCATTAATGGTCATATAAATAAAATCAATACATGACTATAAACTATAGAGGGTCTTCTTTTTTTGTGTACACTCTTATTAATATCAAAACCTTGTGTTTTTTTTAAATAAATAAATTTAATCAGGGTGCGCTTTCAGCTCACTCTGTCTCGCAAAAATCTTTCTGAAACGCGTCCGAAAAAGGAGCTGTAACTCATTAAATACTTATCACAGAGACACGAAAGATCTCTCTTTATGAAGCTGAGATTCTCTTCTTTTAAATGAAGTCATTTATATAAAAAGCAACTATTCTCAGTTGATGTAATCTCTATGAAAAGAGAGAGATGTCAGTATTTTCCCTTTCACCTCATTACAGCGAATGAGGTGCTAATGTGACCCCGCCCACTGAGAGCGCGTGCTATTCAAACACTAATGTTGAGACAAGCCATGAAAACGCCCACATCGATAAAAAAACATACAGTTTATTACGGATCTAACCTCGTCCTAACCTTTTTTCAAAACCGTCTTGCTGTGCAGTGAGGAGATCCTGAGGAAAAACTTACCTCAGATACAGTTTCATTTTGAGAAGCACGGATTCAGCTGATGCAGTAAGTCATTTATTATAAGTGATTTGTTCTAATTGCGTTAGTGTCTGTATCTGTAAACTGCACAAAGACCGAAATATCAAATGCGTGTCTGATCGGAAGGAATAGACGAATTCACAGACGCGCGCGCTGTGCGTTAATTCACTTTCGCTTTCATTGGAACAAGAATCTCATGTGACATCCACATCCTTACATTAGTAGGATAACATTAGTTATCTGTATAACCAAAAAGAGTGTTTAAATATGATTCGGGTGTGTGAACGGACGTACGAACGAACGTTCATTTAGTTAGACTGTTAGAGTGTATGAAGAGTTCAGATGAGATATGAAGAGTTCAGATGCAAAATCCTCTAAGTGCCATTTGAAATTTTCTTCTAGAATGATCATTTTTTATCAAGCTTGTATATATAAGTTCAGTAATTTCACTTAAATTGCAATGAAGACTACCTATTAATTGTCATTTAAGTGAAATATAAATATATACACATACACACACACACACATATGTGTGTGTGTGTTGTCCTTTCAATTTTTTCCTGTCTGACTCACCTGAATGAAAGGCTCATTATTATGCGTGTCTTTGTCTCTCAGGTGAGAATCACCTAATTATTCATGATGGGGCTGGCCTGTTCACGCCCATTCGCATATTGCCTTGGCAAACAAAAAAATGTTTTTCACAATATAACCCAATTCACAGTTTTATGTGAACGATTAGGAGGATGATTTTCAGATCATTGTGAAGAAAAAAACCTAGGCAACAACATCAATTAGTCAAAAGTCTTGTGGACGCATATTTAGTATGTGTTTTGTGGCCTTATTTCAGAAACTTTCATTTTTAGTTTTTACAATAACCACGCATAAACAATATTCTCTCAAAAATACAAACATGTACAAACATGTTGCCCATACATCATGGTAGCCCTGTTTCTGCTAAATATAGTGTAATTTCACCTGTGCCATTAATATGTTTATAAGCAGCTGAAAAAAACACAGATGTCAGGGCATGTCAGAACCTCTCAAGGACCCCAAATACACCTTGGTCCCCAGGGGGTTAAGTTTTTAGTGCTTTGTTTGAGGTTTTTAGTGCTCCGTCCTATCTATTATCAACATATAATAGATAGAACAGAACAAGAAAGGCAATGAATAATCTGTCATTGCGTCATTGCATTATGATATGAAAGGCTCAGTACAGTGTGGCACAAAGCGCTTATGCATATCCCGAGTGGAGAATGATGCGCTTAAAGCCACATGGAGTTACAGCGCACAGCGCATCGAGTCCGCATTGATGCAAGCTCTACAATACACTTCTTTTCGACAGTCAAAGCGGGGGTTACGTTTTTGTGCGTCGTACAGAATAACCCTAAAGGCACCAAGGTGGCGGTGCCACCGGCTTTTATATATATATATATATATATATATATATATATATATACACACATATACACTCACCGGCCACTTTATTAGGTACACCTGTCCAACGGCTCGTTAACACTTAATTTCTAAGCAGCCAATCACATGGCGGCAACTCAGTGCATTTAGGCATGTAGACATGGTCAAGACAATCTCCTGCAGTTCAAACCGAGCATAAGTATGGGGAAGAAAGGTGATTTGAGTGACTTTGAACGTGGCATGATTGTTGGTGCCAGAAGGGCTGGTCTGAGTATTTCAGAAACTGCTAATCTACTGGGATTTTCACGCACAACCATCTCTAGGGTTTACAGAGAATGGTCCGAAAAAGAAAAAACATCCAGTGAGCGGCAGTTCTGTGGGCGGAAATGCCTTGTTGATGCCAGAGGTCAGAGGAGAATGGCCAGACTGGTTCGAGCTGATAGAAGGGCAACAGTGACTCAAATAACCACCCGTTACAACCAAGGTGGGCAGAAGAGCATCTCTGAATGCACAGTACGTCGAACTTTGAGGCAGATGGGCTACAGCAGCAGAAGACCACACCGGGTGCCACTCCTTTCAGCTAAGAACAGGAAACTGAGGCTACAATTGCACAAGCTCATCGAAATTGGACAATAGAAGATTGGAAAACGTTGCCTGGTCTGATGAGTCTCGATTTCTGCTGCGACATTCGGATGGTAGGGTCAGAATTTGGCGTCTACAACATGAAAGCATGGATCCATCCTGCCTTGTATCAACGGTTCAGGCTGGTGGTGGTGGTGTCATGGTGTGGGGAATATTTTCTTGGCACTCTTTGGGCCCCTTGGTACCAATTGAGCATCGTCTGCAACGCTCACAGCCTACCTGAGTATTGTTGCTGACCATGTCCATCCCTTTATGACCACAGTGTACCCAACTTCTGATGGCTACTTCAGCAGGATAATGCGCCATGTCATAAAGCTGGAATCATCTCAGACTGGTTTCCTGAACATGACAATGAGTTCGCTGTACTCAAATGGCCTCCACAGTCACCAGATCTCAATCCAATAGAGCATCTTTGGGATGTGGTGGAACGGGAGATTCGCATCATGGATGTGCAGCCGACAAATCTGCGGCAACTGTGTGATGCCATCATGTCAATATGGACCAAACTCCCTGAGGAAAGCTTCCAGCACCTTGTTTGAATCTATGCCACGAAGAATTGAGGCAGTTCTGAAGGCAAAAGGGGGTCCAACCCGTTACTGGCATGGGGTACCTAATAAAGTGGCCGGTGAGTGTGTATATATATATATATATATATATATATATATATATATATATATATATATATATATATATATATATACACACACACATATACATGAATATAGCTGCGAGCAGCGATGAAGGGCCAAAGCCGGCGGTACCGCCATCCCAGTGCCTTTAGGTAACTAAAGGCACCGGGGTTGGCGGTGCCACCGGCTTGGGCCCTGCGATCGCTGCTCGCAGCTATATCTCATGGCCCAAGCCCTGAAAGGGCGAAGGCCCTATTGTTTTCCTTAGGATTATCTTAGGGCCCAAGCCCTGAAAGGGCACAGAGCCCTATTGTTTTCCTTCCGATTATTTTTTTTTTTCTTTTTTCTAGCGACTATTCGGGCACTTTTGGGGCCCTTAACATGTTCGAAAACTCTTGAAACTTTGCACACGGGTCAGAACCCTGTCAAAACAGGAAGTGTGTCATAACTTCAGCATACATTAACTGATCTGGATGAAACTTCAGCAGTGCGTTCGCTGTAAGAGGACGATCACATGGATGTGACTATTGTGAGTCAAAGTTATAGCGCCACCAACTGGCAGCAGGAAGTGTGTCACTTTCAAAATGCTTTGAAATCACCCTCTTATTTTTACCCGATTTGCTTCAAACTTCATCTGTATAATGTAAATACACGGCAGATGAAGACCTATGAATGGATTCTTGATATCTTTGAAAGTGTTGCCGTGGCAACGCATCAAACTTTACCATTCTTTTAGGATGCATTCTTTTAGGGATTCGAACATTTGTCCATAAATCAAACACATGTGCATGGATTAATATGAAACTCGGTACACTCATAGATCACATCAGGCCAAACAACTTTCGTGCTCTAAGTTTTACGACAGTTCAAACGGAAGTCGGGAATTATGTTTTTTTTTTCTTTAAATAAATGTCCTAGAAAAACATCAAATTACAACCCATGCTGTTACCAATCACCACCAAACTCGGTGTGCATGAAGTCAAGACATTGAGGATGCTAAATTCCGGACGGATTTTTGATATTTCGAACGGTTTGGCCGTGGCGAGGAAATGAATGTTATGAGTCAAAAAAAGGACACATAAAGTGTTAGTACATAAACTTGGTTAGTTTTACTGACAGTTACAAAACTTGCCGTGTATATTGTTCTATTCAAGCCAAACAACTTTCTAATTAACAATAATAAGCTCAAACCAACAGAAAGTCAGATATTGTAGTTTATAAGTGGATTTTGTCTCAGAGAGAGACAGAGAGAGATCTCCCAGTGTGTGTGTGTGTGTGTGTGTGTGTGTCTGTGTGGGGAGGGTGGGGCTGGTGTCTCTGTTTATGTGTGTGTGTGTGTGGCCTGGCTATATAGCCAACCACACACACATGGGAGATCACACACACTTGGGAGATCAAGTAGAATTTCCATAACTCTGTGTGTTAAACTAATTATCACTCTAATCACTTTAAACACAATCTACTTAATACAGACAACTTCATTATAAAGATAAACAACAATTCCAAAAAATATATTATCATAATCTATGACAAAAAATGCTATTATAAACTAGATTAGTGGATAATACACATTGCTCTTTATATTGTTCTAAAATACATTAATGAAAAACAAGATACCAAAAATCAAAAAGATAAATTATTTTAGATAATAGTCATGGCTATTATAAAATTGAGACGTGTTTTAAATGTATAGTGCCGATGTTTAATGAGGTAGCAACATATGATAGATAGGAAAGAACAAGAAAGGTAATTAATAATCTGTCATTGCGTCACTGCATTATGATATGAAAGGCTCAGTACAGTGCGGCACAAAGTGCTTATGCGCATCCTGAGCGGAGAATGATGCGCTTGAAGCCACGTGGAGTTACAGCGCGCAGCGTGTCCAGTCCGCATTGAAAGGTTCAAAGCACAAAGGAAATACATATTGATGGACAGTGGATTATACATTGTCTATCTATGCAATAGTTTATTGAGCCTTTTCTTTTAACAGTTTTAAATTTCAGTTACTGTGCGTGTGAAGAACAATTATAGAGCTCTGACTCTACTCTAGTGTTGTGATCACCCGGTAGAAAGTAACACGATTAAGTTACAGCAATAAAGTCCAGAAAGATAGAGTTTCTTTATTCAAAACCATAGACCTTTATCTACAGATCAAGTATAATAGTATTAACATTGAATCATCTTGAAGATAGTTTCATCATTGACTAACCGAACACGACGGGCTGTTTGTGTGCCTTTTGTGGGGCTTAACAATAACATAGAATAGTATACGCACAATGCAGGATTTGAATCAGCCTCGTCTGATCGATACCCGATCCGGCAAAATTGGCAATATCTGAGCCGATACTGATCCTGAGTATCGGATATCGGATCGGCGTAACCCTAACTACTAAAATGTAAACACAAGTAGATGTAGACCTGGATGTACACCTGACCTTTCAGAAGGCTGCTCACGCATACTTTGTGATTGATTTGTGCCCTTGATGCGCACTTTTGCCGAGCCCTCACTGATGCAAGCTCTTCAGCACACTTCTTTTCGACAGTCAAAGCGGGAGTTACGTTTGTGCACAATAACCCTAAAGGCACCAGGGTGGCGGTGCCACCGGCTATATATATATATATATATATATATATATATAAATAAATATAGCTATATATATATATATACACATATATAAATATAGCTGCGAGGCTAGCGATGAAGGGCCAAAGGCGGCGTGTACCGCCACCCCGGTGCCTTTGGGTAACTAAAGGCACCGGGGTTGCGGTGCCACCGGCTTGGGCCTGCGAATCGCTGCTCGCAGCTATATTTTTATATATATATATATATATATTTTTTTTTTCTTTTTTTCTAGCGAGCTATTCGGGCACTTTTGGGGCCCTTAACATGCTCGAAAACTCTTGAAACTTTGCACACGGTCAGAACCTGCGGCCATCAGAGCCGGGCTGAAGCTGGTACCCGGGCGTGGCAGGCGGCTCGTCAGCGCCCCCTGGAACGGGGTCCGAACACTTGGTCCATAACTCAAACACACTTGCATGTAATAATATGAAACTCGGTACACATGTCGATAGCATCATTTCATCTATACCTCACGGTCTTACTTTTTACCCCAGCCCAACAGGAAGTCGGCTATTGAGGTTTGATTGTAAAACACACGCAATGAACTTTTAAATACTCCTCCTAGAGCTCTGATCCAAATTCGACGAAACTCGGTCAGCGTGAAGTCAAGACATTGAGGATGAAAGTTTGCGTGGGGATTTTTGATATCTCGAACGGTTTGGCCGTGGCGAGGAAACGAAAACTATGGCGAGAAACGTGAAACAGGAAGTGTTCATAACTTCAGCATACATTAACTGATCTGGATGAAACTTCAGCAGTGCGTTCGCTGTAAGAGGACGATCACATGGATGTGACTATTGTGAGTCAAAGTTATAGTGCCACCAACTGGCAGCAGGAAGTGTGTCACTTTCAAAATGCTTTGAAATCACCCTCTTATTTTTACCCGATTTGCTTCAAACTTCATCTGTATAATGTAAATACACGGCAGATGAACACCTATGAATGGATTCTTGATATCTTTGAAACTGTTGCCGTGGCAACGCATCAAACTTTACCATTCTTTTAGGATGCATTCTTTTAGGGATTCAAACATTTGTCCATAAATCAAACACACGTGCATGGATTAATATGAAACTCGGTACACTCATAGATCACATCAGGCCAAACAACTTTCGTGCTCTAAGTTTTACGACAGTTCAAACGGAAGTCGGGAATTATGTTTTTTTTTTCTTTAAATAAATGTCCTAGAAAAACATCAAAATACAACCCATACTGTTACCAATCACCACCAAACTCGGTGTGCATGAAGTCAAGACATTGAGGATGCTAAATTCCGGACGGATTTTTGATATCTCGAACGGTTTGGCCGTGGCGGCGAGGAAATGAATTTTATGTCTAAAAAAGGACACATAAAGTGTGTTATAACTTGGTTAGTTTTACTGATAGTTACAAAACTTAACGTGTATATTGTTCTATTCAAGCCAAACAACTTTCTAATTAACAATAATAAGCTCAAACCAACAGAAAGTCAGATATTGTAGTTTGAATATGATCATGCTCTCTCTGAGCCTAGGTCTCTGTCTTTGCCTGTCTTTGCCTGTCTGTGTGTGTGTGTGTGTGTGTGTGTGTGTGTGAGTGTGAGTGTAGGGGGAGGGGGCTTAACCATTTCACTTTGTGTCTGGCCTGCTAAAGTAAATACATTTCTTAAGCCTGGTATTTTTTAAATAAGTTTTTATTTTAATTTTTTTATAAGTAAAGGCATATAACCCGTTTAATTGTAGTGCATTGACAATAGTTTTATATAATTAGTGTATTAATTAAATTAACTTGGTCCATAAATCAAAAAAGTAAGTAAATAAATCAAAAAGGAAGTGTGTTAAAACTTCTGCATACATTAACTGATCTTGATGAAACTTCAGCAGTGTGTTCGTTGTAAGAGGCCGATCACATGGATGTGACTATTGTGAGTCAAATATATAGTGCCACCAACTGGCAGCAGAAAGTGTTTCACTTTCAAAATGCTTTGAAATCACACTCTTACTTTTACCCGATTTGCTTCAAACTTCATCTGTATAATGTAAAAACACGCCAGATGAAGAGCTGTGAAAGCATTATTCAATATCTAAGATAATGTTGCCATAGCAATGCATCAAACTTTAACATTCCTTTTTTTTGATGATTTTGAGTCTCTTAGCGGCTTTTGGGGCCCTTAACGGGTTTGAAAACTCTTGAAACTTTGCACACAGGTCAGATCCCACAGCCATCAGAGCCGGGCTGAAGATGGTACCCGGGTGTGGCAAGGGGGCTAGACAGCGCCCCCTGGAACAGGGTCCAAAAACTTGGTCCATAAATCAAACACACTTGCATGTAATAATATGAAACTCAGTACACATGTTGATCTCATCGTTTCATATATTCTCCTCTAAGCCGGACAACTTTCTAATTTACACTCATGAGCTAGGACCCACAGAAAGTCAGATATTTTGGTTTGAAAATGTTGAGTGTCTCTCTGAGCCTACACTTCTGTATGGCAAGCCCTTTTAACATTTAAAAGCCAAGTTTGACTATTCGTAATTAACATTGTAGATATCAACAACGTCTTTCTAGTCGTAATTACATTTTGGATAGTTTGTATTATCATTTAAAGGGCAATTCCACCTCTGGAAAGATGAATGTGTATTTAAAATGGGTCATTTATGTAGAAGAAATGTGAAATTATTTTTTAATTTGGAGCTTTCTAGACTGAGAAAAGACAGAAAATGTATTTTTGGCTTATGTGAATGAAAAACATCAACTCCCAGAATTCATTTGCTTCGCTGCCCTAGGAGGCCACGCCTACCGCTAACCTCGCAGTATGTAAACAACAGTCTACTAGTGATTCTCCGTGATGAGTCTGTCCGAAAATGTGTTTCGAGATCGCCCAAAATGTCCGCGATTCCGGCTTTTGCGTTCTACAGTCGTCATTCATCATGTTTACTGTGGCAAGCGGAACGAGTGCGAGCTGTATGTATAACGGCGCGAGACGAGCCAGGTTTACTGTGTCGACCGGGATGAGTGCCGGCTGTCTGCATGACGCGCGAGGCCGGTGGCGTGATTACCGATGAGCGGCACCTAAGACGTAAGTTACCGGTCTCGTATCTCTCACGGAGGAGCAGGAATTTTCTTAGCAATGTTAAAACGCATCAACCGATCACTTGTTTGGCGTTCATGTAAACACAACAGTCAGATTCACCAATCATAAGGAATTGAGTTAGATTGAAACAAAAGCTGTAACTTACATGTAAACAATGAATGGCGACTTCAGAAATTAAAAGCTGAATCCCGGACATCGACGGCCAGACATGTCCAGGAAAAAGAGGACGGTAACCCCTACTACTCAGCTTTCTCCACAGAACAAGAGCCTGCTAGCTTAGCGTCCAAAAAAGATGTGTAATGTTAATCCCAATCCTCCATAACGCATCCGTCAGCGTATTCAGTAGTTTCGTCCACATTTTCAAAACGTTTCTGCCAGTGAAATCAAACGCATTGGCACTGATCTGTGATAGGTCTGTTAGCGCAATAGGTCCAACCCCCTATTGGCGGGTTTGAAAGGGTGGGGACTCGGGCTTGTAGTTTTTTACTGAAATCGCCCTCTCTTACACTTCCGCCAACAATGACGTAAAATGACGATTTTTGCGTCATTGTTGGAGGAAGTGAAAAAGGTAAATAGCAGATTTCTCTCGTCTCAGGGAAAATGATAAAGTGTTGCATGACCATTCAATAGTATAACTGGGTTTCTAACAATGGAAAGCTTAATGCAAATGGGTGGAGTTGCCCTTTAAGATATCTGTAACGTAATTGTGACTAGTCGAAACGACAGAGTATGGCAAGCCGTTTTAACATTTAATCATTTTAACCTACTTGTCTCTATTTTCATGCTACTAGTACTTATTTTTTAGATACTAGTATCTATTCCATTAAGTACTAGTACTTATTCATTAGCTACTAGTGCTTATTCTTTAGATACTAGTGCCTTTTCTTTAGATACTAGTGTTTATTCTTTAGGTACTAGTACCTTTTTAAAGATACTAGTACTTATTCACTAGACACTAGTCCTTATTTATTAGATACTAGTACTCATTCATTAGATGATAGTCCTTATTCATTACATACCAATGCTTATTAATTAGTTACTAGTACTTATTCATTAGATACTAGTAGGGCTGGACGATAACCGAAAAATAATCGAAACCGAAATTCTAGAGCCTATAACCGACGTGATTTTACCATGTCGGTTATTTCGGTTTTTGAATACTATTAATATATCCGCCCACTGTGTGTTAACGTACTTTCCCCTTAAACATAGTAGTCACGTCACTCCACCCCGTCCAGTCAGCGACATTGAAACAACATGAGCTCCTTTCACACAGCGCGTTGATCCCGGGAAATTGCCAGAGCAAACACCTGTGTGAGCGCAAACACGGCCCGGGATTGGTGCCGCCAGGTTGGGGACAGAGTAACAATTGCTGTGTTCAGTCCATGGTTCAGTCACGGAGCGCGCGCTGTGTGAACAAAAGCCGTAATGTAATCAATGTCGCGTGCAGCCTAATGATGCCGTTAAGCCGGGATCGTTCGCCAGCGTGAAACGGTACGTAATGCGCTAGTTTATTATCGAATCAGAGAAAAACAAATGCGCAAGCGTGGTTTTTCGAAAAGAAATCGCAACTCATAAGCAAACTATAGACGCTGCTGAGACATGTCAAGTGTCTTTGCGGGTAACTTGTGTGTGAACGCACTCTCTGATTCCTAGAATACTGAGTCAACTCAGCTACAGGAGCTGCTTTTACCAAAGAAACACGCAAAAAATAGAGAGAGAGAGACAGACAAACGCCCAGCAACATGTGCCTCCACTCCACAAAGCAGCTCACGATAACACAGGCATTTACAGATGCTATACAATATGAAAAGGATTATTTTTTTAGTTTTATACAAGTTATATTTTACTTTTTAGATGGCAATATTTACAATAATTTATTTTATTTACAAAAATAACTATTTTCTACATTTTTTGTTATTTTAAAATATTTAATAAGCATTAAAAGCTATCTGTGTGTTTCCTTATTTTGAAATCTCAAAGATTATGCACTAAAAAAAATACATACATATTTACAGAATAAGCCTTGCCAGTGACGTATGAGAAAGAAAAAAAAATCATTCAATAATCGTAATCGAGGTGACTTGTTCGATTAATCGTGATTATGATTTTAGCCCAAATCGTTACAGCCCTAGATACTAGTACCTATTAAATAGATACTAGTACTTATTCATTAGACACTAGTACTTATTTCAATGGTGACTAGTAACTATTCTTTTGTTACTAGTCACATTTTTTCCATTGACTTCTATGGTGATCTGTCATTCAGATATCAACTATTCAGTTCTGACTAGTATGTTAGTATGTATTCCAATTGTGGAATACATACTAGTATGTATTCCAAAGCAGGGGTTACGTTTTTGCACGTCGTGCAGAATAACCCTTAAGGCACCAAGGTGGCAGTGCCACCGGCTTTATATATATATATATATATATATATATATATATATATATATATATATATATATATATATATAGCTTCAAGCAGCGATGGAGGCCAAAGCCGGCGGTACCGCCATCCCCGTGCCTTTAGGTAACTAAAGGCACCGGGGTTGCGGTGCCACCGGCTTGGGCCCGCAATCGCTGCTCGCAGCTATATTTTTGCTTGTTTTTACGTGGCTTCGTTGAATTCTAATGTAGAATGTTGTCTGTTATTTCTGGTTAACAGACTGCGGCGCTGCTAAGTATAACACACCGTTGCCATGGACGCAGTTCAGAGACGGAACAGACTATTTTCTTTAGCAGAAGCAACACTCGTTTTTAAACCAATAAACTCGTTTTTAAGTCAATATTTTGTGTCAAAATACTTATTTATTTGTTTGATTTACATGCAATAAGCAGGATAATGTATATCGAGGTGGTTGTTATAGCGAATACAAACCCTTCAGGCTAACAACTGCCTCGCATATACATTATCCCATACATATGTCGCTTTCAGCTGACACATAAGCATTATTAGTCTACAACTTGTGAAATATTGATCATTTTGTTGGTAGATGGTGATCCGTTTCGTCTAACAAAACTTTGTTCGCAAAAGTTTGCTTGAATGTTGTTCGATTCAGTGCGGAAATTAATGGAAACACATTAAAATGTCTCAAATCAATTCGATATACCAATTTGATCGCAAAACAGCATTTGAACGTCATTACGTACAGGTTTTTATTCGCTTTAAAGCTGTTGGATGGAAACACACTTTCACCAGCTTTATTCGCATGAGTTTTTTAACCGAACTTCAGATATCATTCGATTGAAAAGTGGATGGAAACAGTCACAAAAATCTTTCTGAAATCGAGTCCAAAAAATTAACTGTAACTCAGTAAATACTTGTCACAGAGACACGAAAAATTTATCTTTATGAAGCTGAAATTCTCTTCTTTTAAATGAAGTAATTTATATAAAAAAGCAACTATTCTCAGTTGATGTAGTCTGTATGAAAATAGAGAGATGTCAGTATTTTTTCTTTCACCTAATTGTAGCGTAATGTGATACGCCCACTGAGAGCGCACTGCTATTCAAACGCTAATGTTGAGGCAAGCCATGAGAACGCCCACATCAGCTGGATATAACATCCAGTTTATTACAAATCTTACCTTGTCTTAACCTTTCATCTTGCTGCGCAGTGAGAAATAATACCAGTAATCCTGGAAAAGTTACCTCAGAAGTGCTGTTTCATTTCGAGGAGCACGGATTCAGCTGATGTAGTGAGTCATTTATTCTTTAAGGGATAGTTCACTTTGAAATTAAATTTTGATATCTTTTAGCTTACCTCAAGGGCATCCAAGATGTAGGTGTCTTTGTTTCCACAGTATTTTCTATTTTGACATTTTTCGGTTAAACCGTTGTGGTCTGTCAGTCATATAATGGAAGTCTATGGGGATTTTCTAAAAGAGCATGCACAGAGAAGTCAAAATGAAACATGATTTAATGACTCGTAAATGTAAGTACACATTGATGGCCTAAGACACGAAACGAGCGGTTAGTGTGAGAAAACGAACAGTATTTATATAGTTTTTACCTTGTGTAATCACAGTCACGTCCAAGTGATCTGAATCAGTTGTCAAAAGTTCAACTGAACCTTGCCCAACGTTCTGCCGGAAGCGTGTACGTCACTCATTGTTTACACAGAGATTTCGGAAGTTTTACCTTTCACTATGAAGATCTAAACATATTTAGATATACAGGACATCACAATGGAAGACGATTTTCAGTATATCTAAATATGTTTAGTGAAAGGTAAAACTTCACAAATAATGAGTACACACGCATGCGATCACTTCCGGCAGAACGTTGGACATGATTCAGTTCGGTTCAGTTGGACTTCTCTGTGCATGCTCTTTGACATGGACCCCCATACCTGCATTATATGACTGACAGACAACAACGGTTTGACCGAAAAATGTAAAAATTGAAAATACTGTGGAAACAAAGACACCTACATCTTGGATGCCCTTGAGGTAAGCTAAAACATATAAAAAAATTAATTTCAAAGTGAACTATCCCTTTAAGTGCTTGCTTGGTTCTAATCACGATCGTGGTATTGAATAGTGTCTGTAAACTGCACAAAGACTGTTTAAATATTAAATGCTTGTTTGTGTGTGAATGAATGGACGAATTCACAGATGGGCGCACTGTGCGTTCATTCACTCTCGCTCCTACTTTAGTAGGACTACTGTAGACTACTGAGATTTGTTCTATACAGATATCTAAAACCAAAAATACTGTTTAAATATGAATCGGGTGTCTGGGTGTGTGAATAACGAACTAACGTACAGACGCATAGCCTACTGTTACAGACGAAATAGATTATAAAGTTTTTACTATAAAATAGACATCAAATAAGCTTTAGTTAGACAGTTTCTGCTCATATGTTAAATATATAGTATGTTTTGTCAAAAATAAAGTAATCAACTGTTATCCAATGCAAGCTAATGCACTGCACATATCAAAATAATGAATCCTTAACATTGAAATATGTATGATAAAATGTATAGAGCATCACAGTCCCGCCCACAACCGGTGCCGGAAGTAAAAATTCAATACAATTTCTCCATTGACATTTGAGATATAAGCCATAAAAACGTAACCATAAGTGGTAGACTTAACCAGCTATGGCTGTACTAAGCGATTGTATATGCTCATATAAACGGCAAAAGTTCATGGGGCACTAACCTTGTTTTAAGATAAATGCCTTTTATCCGCGATGTATTGGATAAGTACTTCATTACTCACAATCCTGAACAATCCCACAATCCCACAGTGATGCTTTTGAAAGGAAGTTGTGTCATGTGTCCAGTGGTGGAGGAAGTACTGAATTTCAGTACTTAAGTAAAAGTACAAATAACCAGATAAATATTTACTTTAGTAAAAGTCGAAGTAACACAATGACAACCATACTTAAGTAAAAAGTAAAAAGTACCTGATTTTAAATGTACTTTAAGTATTAAAAGTAAAAGTACTTGCATAACAATTTATTCTCTTAATGTCTATTTTCTAATGATTAATAAAACATTCATTCTAACTCATTCAACCTAATACTCATATAATGAAGGAAAAAATTAGTTGTCACCATTTCTGAAACAAGCTTGCAATTAATTAGGCAATATACACATCATGCGTATCCTTACTATACGTTAATAACTATGTTTGGCAGTTAAACGTGATTAATTTATGGTGTAATTCTGAACCTCTTGGCTTGCCATAATCCTAACCAACCGTATATTACACACGGTGCATTTCCTATGCACGTAAATACAAATTTTCGTGTATAAATTGCACGATAAATGCACTGCGTGCGAGGCGCATTTAGTGTGACCGAGTTGATATATCTATGGCAACCAAACGTCACTGGTGAGACAAACATGCAACGGACGGACAGATTACGTTTTGGCAGGGGAAAAACTGGTCAGAAAATGTAACAAAAATGTAACAGAAGTTGTAGAAATGTAGTGGAGATAGAAAGTATAATAATTGCTGCAAAATGTAACGAAGTAAAAGTAAAAAGTATTCACTATTTATTCTACTTAAGTAAAGTAAAGATACGTGAAAAATGTACTTAAGTAAAGTAACAAAGTATTTGTACTTCGTTACATTCCACCACTGCATGTGTCTGAAACCCCGCGAAGGTACGTGAAGACTGAAGATCGCGTAATGACGTAGGGCTAAGTTCATTGGTCGCACCTCTGAGATGCCCGCGCTCATTGGATATCCAGTTGCTCATAGAAGCCAATGAGCGAGCCAGCTGCTCAATGTTTTAGCATGTGCATAAGCTTCAGTAAATCGAGGAAAAGGAGTTTCCCTGCACATTCACTATATAAAATTCACTGGAGGAAAAAAGTTCACGCGGCCGTCGTCAGATTTGGAAGTCACTCAAAAGGCTCCACTCACGGTGGCTACAGTCAACTTTAGTGAGGCGCGGTGGTTTATGGGAGGAGTAGTTCCTTTGCTCGGAAATGAGAATATGTACACAGGCTTGTACCTTTGACTTTTTTGGGATTTTCTCTTCGTTTTTTTTACTCAAAATGATATATTGTATGCTTATGAGTTCAGCCGTAGCTGTTTATCCTCAGACATGCTCTAATACTCTTTAAAAATGGATTTTACAAAATGTCAATGGGAAAAATGAATGGGAAATTTACTTCCGGCACCAGCGCTCTCTCGGGCTGTGGGCGGGACTGTGATGCTCTATTGGCCTACTTAAAAAATAATACTTTATATGGAAAAAGATTTTTTTTTTCAAGATGTTTCCAACTAACTTTGAACCAATGCTATACAATGGCCAATATAACCAATTTGACAAGGATTTTTTAGTAGGTATGACTAAAAATGGGGTTTTTGACTTTCATTTATATTTTGATTTATATATATATATATATATATATATATATGATATATATGTGTGTGTGTATATATATATATATATATGTATGTATGTATGTGTGTGTGTGTGTATATATATATATATGTATGTATGTATGTATGTATGTATGTATGTATGTATGTATGTATGTATGTATGTATGTATGTATGTATGTATATATATATATATATATATAGTGCTGTCAAACGATTAAAATATTTAATCGCGATTAATCGCAATAATGTCATAGTTAACTCGCGATTAATCGCACATTTTTATCTATTCTTAATGTCTTTTGATTTCTTTTTGTTACATTTTTTCTCATTTTAATGCTCTTATCAACATGGAAAAGTGGATTGGCTTGTTTAGTGCAAATGTTTTTTTTAATTATTATTATTGAAAATAACATTGGAATAGTGTTCAATTTCACTCTAACATATATAGCCTAAATAATCTCTCACACAATGCAACACTGTCCATCAATAAACGGGTGAAAGAAATACTGACGAGGTCCTGATATTGACGAGGGGGTGGAGAATTTGCATCATCTGTGTTTGTGTGTGTGTGTGTGTGTTTGCTTGGCCATCATCAAGTGGTGTTTCAGGCTGGACGTGCTGCGATGATGATAGCTCAGTTCATAATGACAAAACATACAGATCGCTTTGGTCTTGTCAATGGGACAATTTGGCAACTTTTTAAAAGTAAACTTACATTCAGAATCTCATTGGCATCCATTTCGGCGTCTCACGCTCGTCATCCACTCAAAACATAACGTTACCTATTTGGCCGGCTCGCAAGCTGAAACGAGTGTGTGCGGCACAAAACGTCCTCGCGCTGCGCTCTGAAACCCATTAATTTCAATTGCTTGCGCCGCGCGAGGACGTTTTGTTGCTTCTTCGACCAAAGCGCAAGCGGATCTAGCTAGACCGGAAACAAAACATCAGGCACGCCGCACACACTCGTTTGGGCTTGCGAGCCGGCTTTGAGTGGATGACGAGCGCGAGACGCTGAAATGGATCAGGACGCATGCCGCGTCCTGTTGCAAAAGTATGTGAAAAAACTACAAAGTTTGCTAGGACAAAAAACCGTTAATCGCGCGATAAAAAAATTAACGCCGTTAAAATGGGTTTGCGTTAACGCCGTTAATAACGTGTTTAACTGACAGCTCAATATATATATATATATATATATATATATATATATATATATATATATATATATATATATATATATATATATGTATATATATATATATATACACTCACCGGCCACTTTACTAGGTACCCCATGCTAGTAACGGGTTGGACCCCCTTTTGCCTTCAGAACTGCCCCAATTCTTCGTGGCATAGATTCAACAAGGTGCTGGAAGCATTCCTCAGTGAGTTTGGTCCATATTGACATGATGGCATCACACAGTTGCCGCAGATTTGTCGGCTGCACATCCATGATGCGAATCTCCCATTCCACCACATCCGAAAGATGCTCTATTGGATTGAGATCTGGTGACTGTGGAGGCCATTTGAGTACAGCGAACTCATTGTCATGTTCAAGAAACCAGTCTGAGATGATTCCAGCTTTATGACATGGCGCATTATCCTGCAGAAAGTAGCCATCAGAAGTTGGGTACATTGTGGTCATAAAGGGATGGACATGGTCAGCAACAATACTCAGGTAGGCTGTGGCGTTGCAACGATGCTCAATTGGTACCAAGGGGCCCAAAGAGTGCCAAGAAAATATTCCCCACACCATGACACCACCACCACCAGCCTGAACCGTTGATACAAGGCAGGATGGATCCATGCTTTCATGTTGTAGACGCCAAATTATGACCCTACCATCCGAATGTCGCAGCAGAAATCGAGACTCATCAGACCAGGCAACGTTTTTCCAATCTTCTATTGTCCAATTTCGATGAGCTTGTGCAAATTGTAGCCTCAGTTTCCTGTTCTTAGCTGAAAGGAGTGGCACCCGGTGTGGTCTTCTGCTGCTGTAGCCCATCTGCCTCAAAGTTCGACGTACTGTGCGTTCAGAGATGCTCTTCTGCCCACCTTGGTTGTAACGGGTGGTTATTTGAGTCACTGTTGCCATTCTCCTCTGACCTCTGGCATCAACAAGGCATTTCCGCCCACAGAACTGCCGCTCACTGGATGTTTTTTCTTTTTCGGACCATTCTCTGTAAACCCTAGAGATGGTTGTGCGTGAAAATCCCAGTAGATTAGCAGTTTCTGAAATACTCAGACCAGCTCTTCTGGCACCAACAATCATGCCACGTTCAAAGTCACTCAAATCACCTTTCTTCCCCATACTGATGCTCGGTTTGAACTGCAGGAGATTGTCTTGACCATGTCTACATGCCTAAATGCACTGAGTTGCCGCCATGTGATTGGCTGCTTAGAAATTAAGTGTTAACGAGCAGTTGGACAGGTGTACCTAATAAAGTGGCCGGTGAGTGTATATATATGTATATATGTGTATGTTTAAATATATGTATATACAGTATATGTGTATGTATATATATATATATATATATATATATATATATATATATATATATATATATATATATATGTATGTATGTATGTATGTATGTATGTATGTATGTATATGTATATATATTATGCAGTATATTATGCATTTGTATGCATATATTATGCATACAAATGCAGTCCATTTACCATATTAGTGCTGGGCAACGATTACATTTTTTTTTAATCGCATTAATTTCTTGCGATTAATTGCATTGTTATGCAGAAAATTTATTAATGAATTCTAAAGTAATGTATTGCACACTTTTGATTTAAATGTTCTGCTATATACATAAAAGTGCAATAACATGTGGTTTGCAAAAACTTTAAACAAATAAGGTGCTTTATACCAGCAGAATTCTCTTTTACACAGTAGCAATAAAATATTTATTGTAAATCTCAACTTAAACATTAATGTAATCAAATCAAATATTAAAACAGCTATTTGGCACAGGGGATTACCTTTTATTTAGTTAAAACAGTTTTCTTTTCTTTTTCTCAACAGGTATCTTTTATCAGGGAGCAGCAGAAACAGTCAATGTAGTCAGAGGTCATGACAGATATAAGTCGACCAATCGTTACTTCTCTGACAGTAGCTTAGGTTTGGTCATGCCATGGTTTCCCGCGTACTCTAAGATTAGGCTACATTAAATCGAGGTAAAGCCCAATATAATTCTGCATCGAACTTACGCCGTAGGCTGTGTGTAGCACGCGCACCCTGACGTGCACCTCTCCAAAAATGTAACAACTCGTCAATAGCTTGTTTTCACGTGACGTCACACCACTGCGTTGCCATGGCGGAAACTAGATGGAGGGCAGGAAGTGAATTTCTATATTAGGAAGCACTATAACACACTCAAATGCCTATGTTTTGCGTCATTTATGGTTGCTCAAATCGATCAAACCACAAAGATTTTTTTATTGTGTGCCAAAAGTTGTTGTTCATAAGGGGGGAAAAAAAGAAATTGACAGAAAAACACTGGTAAAAAATGCCTTGTAAACCTAACTTACGTCTGCGGTTCGGGAGGAGCCGAATGGGAAAATGCCTGTGTGTTTGTACAGTGTGCAGTGATCACTTCGTCAAATGTGAGTTAATACATTATTTATGTGGCTTATAATTACATTATTCAGGTGTTTAAATACACTTATGTGGCTGTTTGTGTAACGTGCCAGTTTCCGAACTTTGTAAAGTCAAAACATGTCTGTAAAGCCCTATTCGCACGGGATTAGTATTATCTGGTGACCTGTAGTAATTTGTAATAATTGCGGAGTTTGTCTGTGATCTTAATCCCGAGCGAATCGGCCATGTCTGTAATTTGTAAAGTAATAATTCCCCACAAATTACCTACTATATTTCGCCGAACATCGAGGTCCTGTGATAATATTAGTCCCGTGCGAATCGACATCTCTGTGATTTGGCCGGATCTTATATAATTTTTTCAAGGTTTTTGTTTCATCTGCGCCTTTTTATCAATCTTTCGCGAAGAATAGAGGCTGAGTTGGAGTGTTTTGATAGTATTTTGGGTGCGGGGTCATATTGCTGGTACAACTAACTTAAACAATTTGCAGAAAGAGAAAGCTAAAAACCATAAGAGCAAAAACAAAAGGAACGATTAGATGGAGATGAATGACATGTTTAGCAGCATACAAGGACAGTTCTTCTGTTTATTATATACAGCTAGACATAATAACGACATTATAACGACACAAGACATTTCAAAGCCATAGCCTAATGACATCATATGCGGAGAGAAGTCAGTAAATTGGAGTAAAATCACAGGCTTCGCTTATCCCGTGCGAATGCGCCACACGAAATTCAGATGTGGGTGGGTAATTTCAAATTCACATGTGGTCCCCAGGTAATACTAATCCTGTGCGAATAGGGCTTTAGTTGCTATTATCTACAGCCTCGATGACAGGCAAATCTCTCAATTCAGTTGAAACGGTCCTCTTCATAACTTAAGGATCACGTCCAACATGTTTTGATTTTCTGTTTATATATTTCTCTTGTAATAGCGTCTAAAGTAGTACAGTACGGATTTTCCTCCATCTCGTCCATTGCGCTCTTCACTCCTTGCCCTCCATTTGCAGTCCGCGCGTGTAAACAATCACGTGACTGCAAACCACCTATACGCGTACCCTCAAGCGCTGTGATTACTGAGAATCGCCCCCCGGGTTTCACATGCTCCCATAATTGCACGTCAACGCGGACAACGACGCAGAAGTATGAATGAAAACCAAAGAGGCTCCTGCGTAGGTCTGACGCAGAAATATAAATCAGCATTTAGAGTGAAGTGAAGTGGTCGAGCACAAGGTGCAGCGACAAGCGGATGCGTTCCTGTGAAACTGTTGCGGTCAAGCTCACCTCACGCACGCGCTCCGCCCGTTGCCGACGTTGAATTGTCTCTTTTTGTGAACGACGCGCAGCCAGCACAAATCATTGGAAGAGAGCCTGATCCTCCGTTCGCTGTTTGTGAGTTTCCAGAATCTAAATAGTTATCAGGACATCAACAGAAGGGAATTCACATGGCTAAACTAAACGCAGGCCTATCAGGTAAAGTTATGTATAATTTTAATTTAAGTTAAAAGGCTACAGCTGCGTAGCGCACAGAAGCTGTTGGTTACTATCCGCGCCTGTCATTCACTCGTCTCGCGGAGCGCTGTCTCCCTTTCTATTCACCTGAGAGAACCTGCCAAAGCCTCTCTCCACTGCTTGTTTGGGTGGGTTATTTGCTGCCTGACCAACATCCCACCCCTCCTGTGATCCATGGTTTGATTGTAGGCCTGTTATTCAGAGCCAGTGAGCAACGGACTTTTAAAAAAGAAATGTATATAAAAAAAAACTGTTAACGTGCGTTAAAAAAATTATCGGCATTAATTAACAAATGTGTTAATGCGATAATAACGCGTTAACTTGCCCAGCTCTAATATATATACAGTTTATATAACAATATTCAATAACCAATAAACAATATTCTCTCAAAAACATAAACATGTACATACATGTTGCTCACATATTATGGTAGCCCTGTTTGTGCTAAATATAGTGTAATTTCACCTGTGCCATTAATATGTTTATAAGCAACTGAAAAAAGCACAAATGTCACAGCATGTCAAAATATCTCAAGGACCCCAGAAACACCTTAGACCGTAGAGAGTTAATGCTTAGATAGATATAACACATCCACACTGCATTCTAGAAGAAGGTTATGTACATCAAAGTGTGAGTAATTAAATGAGGATTAATTAGGTAGGAGGCATGATACAGGTGAGGTTACATTGAGGTTACATAATATATAATAGTACACAAGACAGTAAATCATTTACACAATGCTATGAAGCATGTTCAGTCTATGATTAATGCAGCAAAGTCTGTATTAAAGAATGTTTGTCTTCCCATTGTCTCTCTCTTGCACATGCACTCTCTTCCATAGATAAATAATGATTCAAAACAGAAAGATATAAAAAGCTACAGACGCAACCAACTCAGCAGAGCAGCAAGGCAGACAGGAGCAATCAAGCAGACAGGAGCAATCCTCTCACTGCGCTGCGCTCTCATTAACCTCACCTTCACTGATCATCATGGTGATGTCACTGCACTCTTATTAAACCCACCCACACTGATCATCATGATGATGATGATGTCACTGCTACCTCATTAACCTCACCCACACTGATCATCATGGTGATGTCACTGCGCCATATTATGTAATTTAATATTCCCATCATGCACTGATACTGCTTTTCATCATCTATTGATAGTTCATCCATGTATTTGAGCGTGTCTCTTCTTGTGTTCAGGTGTTTCCGGCCCTCCAACCATCTCAAGCCCCTCCAGCATCTCACCGTTTTCCCGGGGGAGGTTCCAGCCCTGTTCCCTCCAGCAACTCAGCATTTGCCCCAGGGGAGTTTACCAGCCCTGTTCCCTCCAGCAACTCAGCATTTGCTCCGGGGGTTTACCAGCCCTGTTCCCTCCAGCAACTCAGCCTTTCCTCCGGGGGGTTCTCCAGCCCTGTTCCCTCCTCGCTGCCCCCCCCCTCTCTCTCTCTCGGCCCGGTGTCGTCTCCTCTGGGTCTGAGTGGCCCGTACTCCAGCCCCAGCACCCCTTTCACCCCCCCGTCTGCAGCCCCTGCTGCCCATCTGGGCCCCGTCCTCTCTGCCCCCCCCATGGGTCCACCCACCACCGGCTTCTCTGTGAGTGCAGGATATGACATCACCCGGGGCCACGCTGGCCGCACCCCCCAGACACCCCTGATGCCCAGTTTTTCCAGTGCCGCACCTATGCCAGGTATAAATCAAAAATCTCAACCTGACTGACCTTGTTTACTCCTGCCTGAGTGCCTCGCGTGTTCAACGAGCCTCGTTAGGCCCCAGTGTATACTCATGAATTTGTGTGAAATCTTGATTCATTAAACTTTTGTGAAATTTATTCAAAATGTATGGGAAAATGTCGAATAGCTAAAACCACAAGTACACAAAAATCGCATACATATAAAGGTGCCCTTATAAATGTGTTGGCATTGCTATCATGGATCTTGCTATTAGGGCTGAAATGATTAGTCGACATTGTCGACAATAAAAAATTGTCAACAAATCTCGTTGTTGTCGAGTAGTCGTTTGATCTCACTTGACCTAATGTAAGGGTGTGCAATATTATGATTTGACCGCTGACAGGGCTAGAGTGTAATGCAGCCCTATACAAATGCTCTTATAGTAAAAGAAAAACCACACAAATTATGAGATGTTACAAAAGGAGATGTTAGGAAGGATATCATGGCAGTTACTTTTTCTTTTTCATTCTGTAAATTAAAAGGTGAAAGAGAATTTCTCTGTCAGTGTCAGCTCAATTGTCATGTAAAAAAAGATAGTAATTTTATATTTATAATAATGGTTTGCAGATTAATATTTTACCATTTTTGTGTCCTGAAGTAAATGTCCCTTTTTTCTGTTTCAGTTCTAAGAAAAGCAGTGGTCCTATTAAACAATGCTTCGAGAAGCATTTGTATGATTTGAGTTGGACCGAAATCATAAAACTTAAAAAGAATGACCTGTCTCAGTTGGCTCAAAGTTCTTTAAAACAACTATTTCAAAAGCTGAACTGATTTTCTTTTTTTATATTATAGTAAGAATATGTATAACTCGATGTTTTAACTAATTGAAAAAGCTGAATAATCAAAGGAAAATCCCTTTCTCCTTGTTCACTTCACACTGTCATATAGTAGTGAGAAAATACTGAACAGAAATGTGTACGCAAACTCAGACACTGAAGTAGGACTCTGGTGCATCATGATATTTAATTTCACCAGACCTTAACAGTGCATTATTCAACGAGTGCACTCAGCGAATTGCCACTATGGTTTTGTCCATCATTATAAAACAGTGCACTATATAAGGGGATCATGGGTGATTTTGGCCACATCTCTAGTCAGTAGGGCTGGGCGATATGACGATATTATCGTATATTCGACGATGTCTCGCAAGTATCGCGATATCGATATCGAAGTCTGTTTCCAGACGATAATCGTCAATAAAAAAATAAAAAAAGACAAACATATTTCACATAGCCCTATAGTTATACACATATTTATTTACATGCAATAGCATGATTTAAATATTTTCTGTAGGCTAGTAGGGTTAGGAATAGAAAATCGATTCTTCTTGATAGCATTCTTTAAGCACAAGACGCGAGAGAACACTTCTGCATGAGCGCTGTTTACTGAGCAGCACACAGCCGCTTCTCGTGCACGGACAAATGTGCATACAATATCACACACATATACTTCTTGTTAATTTATAGAATGAAATAATAAACATGATTAAACATCAGAAGAATTGTTTCAACCATGGAAAGACGTCATTACACATCTTTTTTCAAGTTCGAAATATCCCCGACCTGTAAACAGAGTCGGTAAGCAGGCCTGTGTCTATTGAATCCGTGCATTGACAGCCTGTACTCGGTGCCAATATTTGAAGTTGATAAAAGAACAAAGGATAAAGAAAATCTCTCGCTGAACTTTTACAGCCTATGCCTAAACTTAATATTGTGTGCCTGTTGTTCGGCGCTGACTGCTCCAACTGCAACACGAGTCTGTGTTGGACTCAGCATGCGACTTTGAGATGCGTTACCTGTCAAAGATCATTTATCACTTTCGTAATTCTGCTAAACATTTTTTCCTGGAGTTCTTGATTTTTATATTTTCGTTCTACAGACGAAAAAAAAATAATCCTGTTAATTCAGAATAGCAGACATCTCCAATATTTTATTTTGGTTTAGTATAAAAGTTCATCAGAAAAGTAACTTTACCCGTTTCTGAATATTAATTTAAATGTTGCACATAATAAACAGGCCTTCTAAAAAAATAAAAACATGACCATTGTAATTAAAATTAAAATTTCGTTATATTGCAAACGGATGAAGAAATTGCGTTGCTTTGAATATCTCATGCACGCGTTCAGAGTTTGTAATGTTGGGAGGTCGGTTACAGATATCGAGCGTTATACTTTGCTTTAGATTAAAACATGAACAAAAACACATAAATAAAATACCCAAATATATAGCCTAATTATTAGTAACTTATGTTTCTAAATAAATAAAGCAATAATTTTTATTGAGCGGCTTAAGTTTTTGCTCATGCAGAACAAAACAATTGGTTTTAAAACCTAATTTTAGACAAATAAAATAACAAATATATTATAGTTTGAATACAAGTTTTAAAAAAAGCGCACGTTATAATTAGGAAATTAACTTAGGCTATCATTAAATCAGTCGGAAACGCTAAAGAAAAGAAAAGAAAGAGACCGGACCTTAAAACAAATAAGCACCTGTCACCTTGACATCAACACGCATTCACTGTTCTTACAATCATCAAATTCGGTTCTGTTCTGTTCTCTATTCAATATTGTAAGCTATATTATATATTGAATTATACATTATATATATGAATTATATTATAGGCTATATCATTTCTCCTCGCAAAACGAAATTCGTTTCAAATAGACGATGTGATAAGAACAGTGTGGAAATTTTTAGCTAACCACACAAAGCTAATTATTTATGCTCGTTCAAGCTCAAACTAAGCGAAGTAAAACATGTAACGTGCCAATCATTAAATTAAACTAGCTGAATCCCTGGCTATCATTAGATAAAGTGCAGCCAGACTAACGGGGCTGTTTACACCTGCCACTTCATGCGTTTTCTCAGATCGGATAGCTGATTTATCTGAACTCTGATTTATCAAAACGATTCCATTAGGCTACACCTGGTCACATAAATGTGTTTCTGCAAAACGGATAGCCTAAATCCGATCTTCAATTCCCACGCAATATACAGATTTAATGAAGTGCACGTCACCGAAAGCAACAGATGCGCTGCATTTTATTGATCATCATCAGCAAAATCACCAAAGACGGCAATAAGAGAGAGCGCCAACTGCCTGGTGGTCAGATCATTTCGTTTCTTTACTTTTAATGAAGATTTAAGATTCTGCGACTTACTTTCACTTTCATTTGCCACCGTCGGCGCGTTGGCTTAGACGCTCTGCTGCTTATCTGAGGTGATTTGTGTGCAGTCGCGCCGTCATATCTGACTAAAATAACATGACATATGGCCTATAACACGCGGCGGGCGTGTTGGGGGGCGGGGCTTGGGTAGACGATATTATCGGATATCGCGATATTTTAAGGCGATTATCGATAAAATATTTTTGACATATCGCCCAGCCCTACTAGTCAGTTAAATTTAGTCATTACAGGGAATAAATAACATACTCTCAGCAGATCATATTGTGCTGATGTTGTGTTTTGTAGGGATTGTTGCCAATCCCATGATGCAGCAGCCGGTGTCTGGAGGGTTGGACGTGAGCTCGCCCATCACGTTTCCTGAGGACACTGAAGATCCCAGAGTTACTCCGGACGGCAACACACCTGGTGGATTATGGGGCTTCATCAAGGTACTGGACACACATTGAGGCCTAGCCTGGTTAAAACCAGACCATTCTCAGTTTGTAACTGAGTTATGGTTTGGCAAAGCTTCATAGACAAATCTTTTCCAAAGGGGCGTCACTAACAGACGTAGCTCCGCATAGCTCAAATGTCTCTGGGCGCAATTCAGGGCTCCGAGACTACGGCGTCCTATCGTCCTGGGGACGATCAGAAAATGTGTTTAGGACGAACAGAAATATTCTCCAGGACGCCTACAGGACGAAAGACATTTTGTATGTGTGTTCACAGGGCTCGAATTTCGCCTCCTAATTATAATGTGGGATATTCCCGCAATCGTTATCCACACAGATTATAAAATGCCAGACGCAATTTCACAAACAGCGTGAGTGTTCAGCGGTGCTGCGTCTTCTCTTCTCTCAAAATGTGTTGTGGAAGGCAAGCATCTGTCACTGCTGCGAGAATACACACTCGCGTTCAGGAGTGTGACCTGACGGAATATTCACTTGCACAATCGGGCCAGCAGTGCATCGTGAATGCATTTGCACGTCTTTTTAAGTCTTACCAGTTTAAACATTCAGGCGATTTTAAACTAATCAGTGCTCGCGCGCTCTCTGGGATGACTATGCGCACATTCATAGAAAATCCGCCTCAAGGACAGCTGGCCAGTAACAAAAGTTATTTTTCACGGATTATATTGCATTTAACACGCAAAACTGTGCCAATTTCGGTCTTCGTGAGTATAATAGTCTAAACATAGCCGGTTTTGTCTTTAATAAGCATAAAACGCATGCCAGCATAATGAACACAGAATCCGTGCCCTAACTCTTAAAGAGACAGCACCCATATGTGTCGGTCATTAATTTTGTCGTCAAAACATAAAAATTTAAGGAATTAAAGTTAAAGGAATCAGGATTGATAGCATATGTAGGCCTATTTAATTTATTCTGGACTAAAATAATATCCAGTGTTATTTTCCATTTGATTACTTTATTCAATTTCTGTCTATGAATATAGTGTTAGACCTTCAAAAACTTTTCTCTATATTTGTCTTTATTTGTATCTTTATTCTATTGTATTTATTTGTGCAACTTTTTTTTCAATTTAATTGAACAATTTAAATCAAGCTTTGTGTTGTGTAAATTCTTAACAACATTTCCCCATTGTAAAAATGCAATGAGCGCAAACATTCAGGCAAGATAAATAATAATTTTGTTTGGAAAAAATTAATGTATTTTTTAAGTCACAGTATTTAAATCTGTATCTGTATTGCATGTACAAACTTTAAAATCATTCATATATTAACTTCTTAAAAGATTTTTTTTTTCTCTGGAATGTAGGTTTGGAAATTTTAGAGAAATTCTAAATTAATTACAGTTGAACTAAACCCATTATATTTTAGTCATCTGAATTGTTTTAGTTAACTAACAGCTATGGATGATAACAGCAGGTACAGAAACAAAATTTTTATTTTGGGACGGTTGACATTCACTTTAGGACGGTTCAAATTGTCATTCAGGACGGTTCCAGGACGGAGGTGAAAAAAGTTAGTCTGGAGCCCTGGCGCAATTGGATAGACCTAAAACCAATCAGAGCACTGAAGGAGATGACGTTTGCAGAGCGACGTTCGTCTATTTGAATAAACGAGCAGACAATCTGATTAGCTACTTGCTCTATGTTTATTTAAAATTAACAGCTAAACAGCTATACGTGAATGTGCTTTCCATTATATAAATCACACACAGTAAACAAAACCTTAACGAAAAAAAACTTTGCAATGAACTTTGCAATTTAGACACGCAAACTGCGTGCTGGTGTTACACTTTTAGGAATGAGGCGATGTCACTTCCGGGTGCAACACATTTATTTCTCTGTATGAAACACACAAAAATGCAATGTTCAAACAAGGAGCACATTTTCTCTGCACATTCGTGCTACATCTCGTGCTGGACTACTTCTATGCCCTTTTCCTGTAATACATTCACAAATTATTTTAACAAATCACATGTCTGATGTCTAGGCCTGATACGTCACACTAGACTAGACTCTTTATGCAATACTCCATTCTCAGAAAATACATGTTCTATGCACAAACACATTAAAGGTGCATTCCGCAACATTTCATGTTAAAAATAGCCGCTTTCTAACCCATACATGCTGAAACAATCGCCTGATGGGCTGAATGAGCCCTTCTCTGATCACTGCGATCGCCTCTATAATCCTGTACAGTAGGGATGTCACGGTACCAAAATTCCAGTAGTCGGTACCGATACCATTTAAAATGTCACGGTTCTCGGTACCAATTTCGGTACCACAGCAAAATTAGTTTTTTATTTTATTTTATTTAACTACTTGAAAAAAATATATTAAATTAAATTGCATCACTTAATTATTTATGATGGTATACATTTATGAAAGCATTGAAGGCTACATGCTGTTTAAACGAAAATATTGATACTGAGAAATATTGCTTATAATAAAAATCAAGTGAAAAATACAGCATTCAGTGGATTTAGGCTACAGTAGTATTTTTAATGAATGAAGATGTAGTTAAATATATTGTACAGTAGCCTAAGATAATTATTTCTGTCAATTTCTTTAAGTTAAACCAAACTTTTATTTTGATGGGTTGCCATAGAGACCTTTGACTTTCTGTGCGTGTATGAATATGATATGATATGACCCTATGGATATGACGATAGTTTTTCTCAAATGAAACGGTAAAATGCTCATGAAGTGACTCTCGGAGATGGAATCATGAATCATGTCATCATATCGTGAGGCAGCAGAGACTGAAAACAGCGCGAGCGTCACTCTTGCTTCAGTGTTTGTGTGTGTGTGTGTGAGAGAGTTACATGAAACCGCGCGTCTGACTCTGCGCGTTAATTCACATGGAGACAAGAACATGCAGGGTTCATAATTAAACGGTACAATGCGCATGAAGTGACTCTCAGAGATGAATTGATCATGAATCATGTCATCATATCGTGAGGCAGCAGAGACTGAAAACAGCGCGAGCGTCACTCGGTGCTTCAGTGTGTGTGTGAGGTAACGTTAAATGAAAGCGCACTTCTGCGCCGTCCATTCACAGACACAAGCGCAACATGCAGGGTTTATATTTAAATCGTCGTTTTGCTGTTTAATATACACAGAAACCACATCAGCAGCGCCGCTGCTTTCATGAAGAGGACGCAACTTCACGCCCATCGTGCATGCAAGCGCATCCAGATCCGGGTTTGACCGGGTATTCGGTACCACCGGGACTTGGTACCGTGACGTTTAAATTTTTTTAGTACCGACTTGGTACCGAAGTACCGAATATTTTGACAACACTACTGTACAGTAAAATAAATAAGAGGGATTCGGGCTCTGAATCTGAGACTGGGCATGACGTCATGCGCGTTCACGCTCGCCTGGCTATGTGCCTGCCTATGTCTGCAGGTTAGTGTATCCGCCGCGTTCTCCGTATCAGAGAAGAAAACTCGCGTGACGCAACTTTAGTCAACTTTCCCAAAAGTAGAAGATGGATTCAAAGGGGCTGTTTAGCCTACATCTGGTCACTTCATGCGTTTTCTGTGATCGCAGAACTTATTCGATCGTGAAAAGACCAGGTTGAATCCAGACGGATTTGAATCCGACAGGTCAAACCACTTGAGGACGTGGTCTGGACCATATTCCAGACAAAACTGGACAAGTGTAAATGCATCTGGTTGTTGAAAACAGGCTATGTCAAGTTGTTTTAGTCATGTATGACGACGTGGATCACCTTAGATGAGCAAGCGAGTGTATTTATAAGCCAGCGCGCCACAATCTATCGCAAATGAAAGTGAAAGTAAGACGCATACGATTAACACTAAGTTACCTTCTACCTCCACTGATCTTCATTAAAAGTAGCCCTAAGAAATGAAATGTTCTCATACCACGGCTTTTGCCGCTCTCTCTTATTGCTGTCTTTGCTGATTTTGAAATAGCCGAAGCCGATGATTTATAAAATGCAGCTCATCTGTTGCTTTCGGTGATGTGCACTTCATGAAATCTGTATATAACGCGGAATTGAATATCAGATTAATGTCTGTTTTGCAAAAACACATTTATGTGACCAGGTGTAATGGAATCGTTTTGATAAATTAAATAGATCTGAGAAAACGCATTGTGGCCAGGTGTAAAAACAGCCCCAAATGTAGTTCATTACAAACCCCAACGCAAACTCCACGTAAGACAAAGAAAATACAACTTCTGTCTGTCCAGTGCCAGGCGTCAAGGCGAATAAGACGAGAGTCAAGTCGTGAAAGGCTTTCAACAAACGGAGAGATCTCGGCGGTCTGCTCTAGGGCTCAAACGTGTTCATGAACGTGTTTCCATAATAATACAATTATAAGTGGATACAGTAAGCACATAAAACAGTTCAACATGGAGATTGACTGGAAACAAAAGCCGAAGTTTCTTACTACCCCTGTTTTCCCCTCACACACACATCCTTAAGTGTGTAATTTACTCAAACGCCTTTCCTTTCATATATTTTAAATGACTTGCAGATTTATAACTGTATTAACCTCATTATGACTGTAACAAAAGATGTGTGATCTCCTTTGGTTATGAACAGCATGTGCAAACGTGCGTGTATGCGTGTATTCCGTGATATGGTATTCCATGAGCGCGTATGCAGTTTCGTTTGTCGCCAGAGGGGGCGTAGTTCTGCAAAAACTCAGACTTGCGTTATGCTCCTTTAACATGAATCTAAACATGTGCTATGCCCGTTATCAAATGATATAAAAGGAAAGGGTCTGAAAAATAACATAATTAAAGTACCACAAACTCTATGAGTCATACATTTAAACTCAAACAAGTAAACATATGAATAGTATTTAGAAATTAGAATAGATTTTCAGGTATCAGCAATAGTTCAGTCTATATTCACATTACTCTAGCATTAATAACTGCACATATATTTCTAATACTCTTTAATATCACTGTTTCACTTGTCTTTAATCTGTTTTTACTCTTCCATGAAATATGCCAATGAACTGACCACATTATGAACTAGGTTTTAACCTTTTAACAGTTACTGTAAACTCACAAAATAATGAATAAACTATTTAACCTCTCAATTTGACTGTGGTTGTTATTTAACAGTATTAACTTCATTTATCCTACATGTAATGGCTGACAAAGCAATGCTAGACGAGGGTCACGTGTATATACGAGGGCTAATATCAGTCACCTGTGCCTTATTAACTCCAATTGCCCCAACTCGTCAGTACACGCATTTTAATCAATGTCCAAACACATATATTCAGTTAATTATGCCCCGTTCCACACTCACGTCGAGTAAATATCTTTTTAAGCCTTTATTTCTCCGTTTTGCTCAGTTAAGAGTTACTAGTTTCCTACTAATTGAATAGTTAACACTTCGTCCGCCATTTCACGCATGTCACTCTTTATCACGGTTAAAACTTCACTTTTCTTAACATTTAAGGCACGAACTATGGCTCTATAAGAACATAATACTGTTATTCATACCAGTATAAGGTTATTGTCAGCTTACCTGTATGAAACACACAAAAATGCAATGTTCAAACAAGGAGCACATTTTCTCTGCACATTCGCGCTGCATCTCGTGCTGGACTACTTCTATGCTGTTAGTTTGTCAGCCACTCATGCGCTGCGCACTCCGGGTGCCCCCTGCTGGCGACTCCGAGTCTCACCAAATTGAACTCAATGCAATAAAGTCATACAAGTAACTAGCAATAACATTAACAGTTCAAAATTTAAGGGTGCTCTGATATCTGTCCCATTTTATATTCTTAGTGCTACACTGGTATCTGGTATGGTGAGATGTTACTGTCTATGGGCTGAGACAAATATGCTCGGGCAGATTCGGCTCTGAAGTTCGTTCATCCTCGGATGTGGTGCCGCTACAAAAAAAGCTGTGCACACAGCCAAGGGGAATAGGGTCGGCTCTGTGCACCGAACCGCATCATTTTTGCCGCGCACCTTCGCGCTCGTGCGGACCGCGTCGAGATAAAACAAGGCTTTACTCAGTGTCAGCGTGCGCTCTGATCGGAAAAAGTGCACAGACCTCTCCCGAATCATCTCCAGCAGTAGCAGTCTCTGAAGCACCACTAACTCGGCCTCCGTTTCCTTCGTAAGCTGATAATAGTATTTAAACATTCTCTATGATAAAAAAATGTTTGTGAAAAAATATTTTAATAACATGGTTTTGGCGGTTATAGAGTTCTAATGACAATGTTCATCTATAACCGTCATACCCCTTTTGTTCACTGTCGCTGTGCTGTCGTCATCGTGTAAAGCCCGCCCTAAACGTTCTGTAATTGGTGCCACGATTACGGCGGATTGGAAATGGGCTTGAATGAGCTCTTTGCCAGACTAACTTTCAGAAGCAAATCTAAATTTGCCGGAAGTTGTCTGGGTTTTCCCAGACAAAGTGAGGCCATAATGCCGTGCTGTCGTTTCTCTGTGCACCTGATGCAGTTGTCTGGAATCGCAGGGTGTAGCTGGGAACCCGATGGTCAAGACTGTCCTGGATAAAACCAAACACTCTGTGGAGTCCATGATAACCACATTGGACCCTGGGATGGCACCTTACATCAGTAAGTACTGTGTGTCCAGCACTGCAGAAAAATACATTGTATTTTGCTTAGTTTTAGTTTTTTCATTTTATTAAAGGGGCTATATGTAAGAATTTTTATGTATTAATTGCTTTTGTATTGCCAATGTATGAACCATTTGTAATGGAACTTGAAAAAACCTAGGTTTTGTATGAAAGTCTGTAGACTGATTATTATGTGAAGGACTATACATAGTCTCACATAGTCAAATCTATATAGTCTGTAGTCTCAAGTATACTTTATAATCAAACTATCTTAACTGTAATTTGAATGACCTCGTCTGTCGTCATGATGCCCGTGAATCGCAGGACTGGAGCAGACATCCTCATCGCTATGATCAGATGCTTTCTGAACTGCTGTTTTCTCACCGCTGTCATGCTGTTGTTTATCTTGTTATTGAGGAAAGCACACAGCACATATTTTTCATATTCATCTAAACGTTGCTCTCAGCAGAGTGGACAGTGTCAGCATGTTTGTTAACAGTATATCACTGTAAAGGTATTTCCAATTCCTTTTTACAGGGTTTCCGCGGGTCTTAAAAAGTCTTAAAGTCTAAAATTCTGAACTTTAAATTTAAGACCTTAAAAAGTCTTAAAAACGGCTAGATTTTCATCTGAGGTCTTCAATTTGATTTAGTCAGGTCTTAAAAATATTTTACCCTCGTTCATTTGCCAAAATTCTGGCCGCAGAAAGTTATTACAAAGTAGCAAAAAAGTATTGAGTCGGAGCGTACAAAGCGGAGCTCTAGTGCAGGGGTTCAAACTGGTTCAAACATGCCGCTCGCACGCTGAGCATTAACTCGTGTCTCCATATCGAGGTAGCTCGCCAAGAGGCCGTTCATACACCAGGTTTGCGCGTTCAAGTTCATTCAAATATAGGCGCATTGCATCCACAGCAAGATTAAAAAAATCTCACCATTTCAGATTCAGAATGCCGAAACGAACCGAAGAACCAACCAATCAGCCCCTTCCATAACAACATTGAAAGCTCAGTCAACATGAAGGATCGTGATGCACCCAAACACTACCGGTGTTTTCTCTTCTCCGTGAATAAATCTTGTAGTAGACCTAACGTTGCAGCAAGCGGTTCTTTGTGGTGGAAATCCATTGGCTACTAAAATGTCTTTGTCATTATGGAGAGCGCAGTGCATGGTTGCATAGCAACGACAGACGCAACAGGAAAATCGGCCCAAATTTTACTATTAATAATAAAAGATAAGGGGATGTGAATGTCAGTAATTTATCATTTTTTGACTCAATCTTTTTATAAAAGATCATTTAAAGGCTGAAATACGTGAGGTTTATCTGTTTATAAAACTATTTTTGTGAAGACTTTATTTTAACTAGACTTAACCTGTTGCAAGACACTCCTTTAAAATCTGGCCATCATTTTTAATGGTATTTTAATGTTTATGTAAACAAAAAGTGCATATTCATGCTAATTTTATTTGCTGGGTTTAGACATACATTTGGCAAATTGATTTCATAGTAATCATGAAATGAAATGTTCATGCCATTTCATCTCTGAGTATGATCAACTAAAATCAACTATAATAGTTTTTACAGTATAAAATGCAAAGTACAAATTTCACCTACACACACACACATATATAAAACCATTTTTTCCGAATTTCTTATTTACATTTTTTGTAATGCGTTGTGTAGGTCTTAAATTTCAATGTTTATGGTCTTAAAATGTCTTAAAAAGTTCTTAAATTTGACTTACTGAAACCTGCAGAAACCCTGTTTTTACTTCTAAGCGAAAAACGGAAAAGACCTTCTCTGTGAGTATATCGGGGTCTTGAGTCACAATCAGTCTCTAGTGCGTTACTTGTGCACAAGTGTCTAAACAGCAAGTAGGCTAGCAGTTATATTGGAGACCAAGCTAGCAAAAATGTTAACTATTGTGTTTGTGCGGGATGTACAAATACATTAAAAATGGGAGAGAGGCTCCACAAGTTCCCCAAGGACAAACGACTGATTCGTGTCTAAGTGTTAGCATACCCGAGGTAGATCTCACAATCTCTCCACAACCAAACCATACGCGCCAACTCGTTTGACTAAGGCTGTCGAGCCCCACTGGTGCGTTAATGCAGTTTCATTGGCAACGGTTCCGTATGGCATACCACCTACCGCAAAACACAATATCTGCCCAACCACCCGTCATTCACGCAATATACACAGGAATGTAATGACTGTAAATATATACCTATATAAATAACCTACAGACTCAAGTTTTATAATATTAAATGCATTCGATCTGATACAACAGAGGAATGAAAGGTAAGCATTATGTGTATGCTTGGCTAAAGAGATGCATCTTTAATCTAGTTTTAAACTGGGACAGCGTGTCAGAGCCTCGAACAATATCAGGAAGGCTATTCCAGAGTTTTAGAGCTAAATGCGAGAACGCCCTCCTCCTTTAGTGGACTTAGATATCCTAGGAATGACCAGAAGCCTCGAATTTAGTGATCTTAAAGAACGCGGTGGATTGTATGGCGATAGAAGGTCCATTAAATACACAGGAGCTAAACCAGTTCACCTTGCACAGCTTCACTACTTCCTGAACTTAAGCCAGCTCCTTGTTTCCTGTCTGCCATTATTGGCCAAATTGATTAGTTCAGGTGTTCCTGACCTTAGTAGTCATGGCAACAATAATCAGACACGCCTGAATTAATCAAGCTTGGCCAATAATGGCAGACAGGAAACAAAGGAGCTGGCTTAGGTTCAGGAAGTAGTGCAGCTGTGCATAAAGTCAATTAGGGCTTTATTGTCACAGTGTCTGGTTGTGTTCCCTTGGTTGTCCACTAGATGTCCTCCTTCCCCACTGTGTCATTCACTATCGTAGAACTGCATTTGGATATCTGTCCCCTGTGTGTGTTCGTGACAGAACGACTCCGTCACAAAGATATCCAGCAGTATGGGTTTTCGAATCCGTCCCCCTACCACCAAGGAAGAGAGGAGGGGACGATTCAGTAATTTAATGGCTTTACACCAACAGGGACAGTCGGTGGGTGGACTAGCTCAATTGTTTTGGACTCTCTCAAGAGGTATGGGTTACAATGAGGCAGTACTAAAAGATCTTTTTAATAATTGCCTTGATAACCCATTACCTCGATGTGAGATGATTGGGCTGGAGACTCTGGACTTCTGGGGGTTCACTAATTATCTGCAAGGAAGTAGCCGGAGGATTACGTCAGACCGTTTTGTTATTTCTGACAGGATGACTGAGTCCACAACAGCGTTTCCTGACGGGAGGGACCCGGCACCTGTGTCTCCGGAGAGAATGGCCACTGTCGAGCCAGTGTCTTTGTCGGCTGCTAAGCGAGACCCTCTACGGACCGCACCATTAGCCAGCACGGCTGCCCCCTTTGGACACGTCCGAGGGTGGAGTGGACTGGTGTCCAAGCTGGCCGATCAGCCGCTGTCATCTGTCCGAACAGCCGGTAGCGTGGGAAATTCACAGGTCTCAGCAGTTATCAATTCCCCAGGCCGCCAGGCCAGAGTCTCCTTCGGCCGGACCATTGTCTCGGAGGTCATGCCCCAACAGCCCACTGTCGTCCGGGAGGCCGTTCCCCTGCCCCGCCCTGGCCGCCCGAGGGGTCTGCCCCGCCCTGGCCGCCCGAGGGGTCTTCCCCGCCCTGGCCGCCCGAGGGTCTTCACCGCCCGAGGGTCTTCGCCGCCCGATGGACTCTGTGTTTTGCCCTGGCCGCCAGTTGGGCTCTGTGTCTCGCCCTGGTCCCCAATTAAGCCCTCATCCCTTGTTCCGGTCTCCCTTCACGGACCTGGCCCACCATCCCTCCCCCTGATCCTCCACCGTTCCACCTCCCTCCTGAACTCTTGTGATTGTGTTGTTGTTATCGTGGAGTGTCTGGTAGCCACTCCGTAGAGGGGGGGTTATGTCACAGTGTCTGGTTGTGTTCCCTTGGTTGTCCACTAGATGTCCTCCTTCCCCACTGTGTCATTCACTATCTAGAACTGCATTTGGATATCTGTCCCTGTGTGTGTTCGTGACATTTATAGGTCAGTAGTAGTACTTTGTAATTAATACGGAACTTAATAGGTAACCAGTGTACAGATGATAAAATTGGTGTTATATGAGCATATTTTCTTGACTAGTAAGAACTCTAGCAGCTGCATTTTTTACTAATTGCAGCTTGTTTATTGGGGATGCAGGACAACCAGCTAATAAAGCAATACAGTAATCTAGTCTCAAGGTCATGAATGCATGAACTAACTTTTCTGCATCAGAAATAGATAGTTACGTAGCTTAGCAATGTTTCTAAGGAGGAAAAAGGCTGTTCTTGTAACATATGAAATATGGTGTTCGAAAGACAAGTTGCGGTCTAGTATAACACCCAGGTCTTTTACTGCAGTGGATAAAGTAACAGGACATCCTTCTATATTAAAGTTGTATTGTAAGAGGTTTTGTGGGTAGTTTTTTAGACCAATAAATAATACCTCCGTTTTATCTGAATTTAATAGCAGGAAATTACGCGTCATCCAGCATTTTATACCTTTGAGACACTCAGCCAATTTAGATGAGTTAGTATTTTTCATCTGGTCGTGATGAAATATATAATTGAGTGTCATCAGCATAACAGTGGAAATTAATTCCATGTTTTCTTATAATATTACCAAGTGGCAGCAGATGAGAATAGCAGAGGGCCTAACACCGATCCTTGCGGTACTCCATAGTCTACTGAGGTTATCTTTGAGTACCCGTTATCTTCGAGTTCCGCAAATCGTTTCATTCTCCCTCAACCAAAAAAACTCCCTCCTCAAAAAAACATGCTACCTTTGAAGAAACCCCAATAAATGTTATTTTAATGCATTTTAATACATAAATATTTTAATATATACATATTTAGCACTTTAATTTACACATTAATTGGTTGTGGTGGTTAACCTGCAATTTACACTTTAATGCGTAAGTAGGGTTTTGTTTTGTTTCTGAATAATAGACTTTCAGTTCAATTCAGATTAGTGATTTTATTTTGTCCTCTTTACCCACAAATCATCACAACACCTTATTGCATGACGTCATACAAACAATATGAAACTGTAGGTTTCATATTTCATATGTAATTCTAGATGTCAGCCACATATCCAAAACTGTTTCATACAGTACGTTTAGCTAACTGCTGAGAAATGTGCACCGAACCACACTCTAATGGAAATCCCTTTGGAACCGGTACTTGATTTCCTCAGAAATGCTCGGATTGATGGAGGAAAAGCACTTTATGTGATTGTCATTGTTGAATGGTGTGTGTTTCAGAGTCTGGAGGAGACGTGGACATCATTGTGACGTCAGATAAAGAAGTGAAGGTGGCAGCGGTGCGCGACGCCTTCCAGGAGGTGTTTGGTTTGGCCATGGTGACGGGAGAGGCGGGTCAGTCCAACATCGCCCCGCAGGCCGGTGGCATATGCCGCAGGGCTCAAGGTGAAAGCGCCTCTGCTTCATGTTCCCCTCATGAAAACAGATCATTTCACAGGAAATGGAAAACCAGCTGACTTCTGAACTGACCTGAAGGGTGTGTGTGTGTGTGTGTAGGGAGCTCAGGAGCGCATTGACATGTCTGCGCTGCTATCATTCATGAGAAGCAGCCAGTTGTCTCGGTGGAGAACTTCATAGCCGAACTCTTCCAGACAAGTAAGCACAGTTCATCCTGTAAAGACAAAAACAGCAAAAGCATCTTGCATTTAACCAAATACTTCAGCCATAAAACTGTGGGCTATTACCAATAACATCTTGTCAACATCAACAGAATTCGTCTGTACACTTACTGTAAAGGTGGAACTGAAGCTGCACTGACTTTTGCATGTTTATTTCACAGACTGTTTAATGTTACTCAAAGGTGGATACATGTATTAACACAATTATTTTCGGTCCCACTTTATATTAAGTGGCTTTAAGTACTATGTACTTACAACGAAAAATAAGTACAATGTATTATTGTGGTCCTGTTGTTTTGTAAAACTCTTTAGCTGCTATTGAGGTATGATACAGGTAAGGTTAGGGACAGGTGTGGTGGTATGGGTAGGTTTAAGGGTAGGTTAAGGTGTGAGGGATGGGTCAACTGTGTAATTACAAATGTAATTACATAAAATAATTACAGCTGTAATTACATGCTGGTATTTTTAAAATATAAGTACAATGTAAAAACATGTATGTACACAATAAGTCCATTGTATCAAATTATTAATTTTTAATGTAAGTACGTAGTACTTAAAGCCACTTAACATAAAGTGGGACCTTATTTTCTAATTGTTGCTCCTCATATTGTCAAGTCACATTTATTTATATAGCGCTTTTTATAATGCTGTACAATACTGATACTGATTGTGTCATGGCAGAGTAATGTTTCTGAATTGTGTTTCAGGGAATGGCATGTCACCTTCTGCCTACACTGACAAAAACAAGCTAAGAAACCATTTAACCATTAGTTTATTTTATTTTATGTATTAAAAAAACAAGACTTCACACTGGTTGTCTAGCATGGAAAAACAACAAAATAGTAATTCAAACTGGGAATAGATTTTTAGTAGAGAAGGAACATTCCCCATCTTTAGTCTACCGCTAGTTACTGTATGCAACATGCACTCTGGCAAAACCCCTCAAATGAAGCGTTCACACTTTTGCAGGTTTGGTTGCATTCAAATGAACTCTTTCCAGGGGGTACTCAGTCTGCCTCCAAACAAACTCTGTTTTAATTCAGACATGAACGCATCATGAACCAAAAACATCTATAACGAACCAGAAACAGATGTGATGTCTAGGAGTGTGATGAGATTTCGTATTTGCATTTTAGGATGACAGAATTCCTTGTAAATTCAGTTCATGAGTGCCTCATATTGTGATGCCTTGATTTGCTAATGAAGCGTGTTGATTGGATCAGTTTTACTGACAGTTTTCCAAATGTACCTGGAAAAGCTTAAAGGGGTCATGAACTGGCTTTTTAAATTGTATTATATTGTTGTCTGAGGTCAATTTATGACGTTCGTTTGGTTTTTGCATTCAAAAACATCAAAATGAATAAAGTAATAGGCTATTTTGTACCCAAGTTGTGAGCCTACCTGAAAAACGGTCTGTTTTTATGGGCGTGTCGCACTGAAGACTTGGAATAAATGGCCACTGCTGTGAGTGGATAACAGTTTTGCATATTATATTGAGTTTAACTCACCCGTCGGTGCAGGTGGGGGAAAGCGTCCAATGTTGTAAAATGGCAACCGGATTCGCCCATACATGTTTCGACCAAGAGTCCGTATGTTGTACAAATTCCTGTCAGATCCAATATAGATGGCACAGCACGTTCTTTACATCGGCTTGTAAATCCAGTCTTGTTTTACAAAACAATCCTCAGTGAAATTAAGCGAACATACGACAATCATTTACCCTCATCAGATGGAAACGTCATTAACCCCCTGGGGACCAAAAACGCGCCCCTGCGTTTTGATCGTTTTTTTTTTCACATAGCTGCACCATAGACTTAAAATACTCCATCATTAATGGTCATATAAATAAAATCAATACATGACTATAAACTATAGAGGGTCTTCTTTTTTTGTGTACACTCTTATTAATATCAAAACCTTGTGTTTTTGTAAAATAAATAAATTTAAACAGGGTGCGCTTTCAGCTCACTCTGTCTCCGCAAAAATCTTTCCTGAAACGCGTCCGAAAAAAGAGCTGTAACTCATTAAATACTTGTCACAGAGACATGAAAGATCTCTCTTTATGAAGCTGAGATTCTCTTCTTTTAAAATGAAGTCATTTATATAAAAAGCAACTATTCTCAGTTGATGTAATCTGTATGAAAAGAGAGAGATGTCAGTATTTTCCCTTTCACCTCATTACAGCGAATGAGGTGCTAATGTGACCCCGCCCACTGAGAGCGTGTGCTATTCAAACACTAATGTTGAGACAAGCCATGAAAACGCCCACATCGATAAAAAAACATACAGTTCATTACGGATCTAACCTCGCCCTAACCTTTTTTCAAAATCGTCTTTGCTGTGCAGTGAGGAGATCCTGAGGAAAAACTTACCTCAGATACAGTTTCATTTTGAGAACCACGGATTCAGCTGATGCAGTAAGTCATTTATCATAAGTGATTTGTTCTAATCGGCGTTAGTGTCTGTATCTGTAAACTGCACAAAGACCGAAATATCAAATGCGTGTCTGATAGGAAGGAATAGACGGAATTCACAGACGCGCGCGCTGTGCGTTAATTCACTTTCGCTTTCATTGGAACAAGAATCTCATGTGACATCCACATCCTTACATTAGTAGGATAACATTAGTTATCTGTATAACCAAAAAGAGTGTTTAAATATGATTCGGGTGTGTGAACGGACGTAACGAACGTTCATTTAGTTAGACTGTTAGAGTGTATGAAGAGTTCAGATGAGATATGAAGAGTTTAGATGCAAAATCCTCTAAGTGCTCAGGGCTGGGCGATATGTCAAAAATATTTTATCGATAATCGCCTTAAAAAATATACGCGATATCCGATTATATCGCTCTACCCAACCCCGCGCGCCAATACGCCCGCCGCGTGTTATAGGCCATATGTCATGTTATTTTAGTCAGATATGACGGCGCGACTGCACACAAATCACCTCAGATAAGCAGCTGAGCGTCCAAGCCAACGCGCCTCAATCGCAAATGAAAGTGAAAGTAAGTCGCAGAATCTTAAATCTTCATTAAAAGTAAAGAAACAGAAATGATCTGACCACCAGGCTGTTGGCGCTCTCTCTTATTGCCGTCTTTGGTGATTTTGCTGATGATGATCAATAAAATGCAGCGCATCTGTTGCTTTCGGTGACGTGCACTTCATTAAATCTGTATGTAGCGTGGAAATTGAAGATCGGATTTAGGCTATCCGTTTTGCACATTTATGTGACCAGGTGTAATGGAATCGTTTTGATAAATCAGAGTTCAGATAAATCAGCTATCCGATCTGAGAAAACGCACGAAGTGGCAGGTGTAAACAGCCCCGTTGAGTCTGGCTGCACTTTATCTAATGATAGCCAGGAATTCAGCTAGTTTAATTTAATGATTGGCACGTTAAAGGTTTTACTTCGCTTAGTTTGAGCTTGAACGAGCATAAATCATTAGCTTTGTGTGGTTAGCTAAAAATTTACACACTGTTCTTATCACATCGCCTGTTTGAAAAGAATTTCGTTTTTGCGAGGAGAAATGATATATAATATAATTCATATATATAATATATAATTCAATATATAATATAGCCTACAATATTGAATAGAGAACAGAACAGAACCGAATTTGATGATTGTAAGAACAGTGAATGCGTGTTGATGTCAAGGTGACAGGTGCTTATTTGTTTTAAGGTCCGGTCTCTTTCTTTCTTTTTTTTTAGCGTTATCGACTGATTTAATGATAGCCTAAGTTAATTTCCTAATTATAACGTGCGCTTTTTTAAAACTTGTATTCAAGCTATAATATATTTGTTATTTTATTTGTCTAAAATTAGGTTTTAAAACCAATTGTTTTGTTCTGCATGAGCAAAAACTTAAGCCGCTCAATAAAAATTACTGCTTTATTTATTTAGAAACATAAGTTACTAATAATTAGGCTATATATTTGGGTATTTTATTTATGTATTTTTGTTCATGTTTTAATCTAAAGCAAAGTATAACGCTCGATATCTGTAACCGACCTCCCAACATTGCAAACTCTGAACGCGTGCATGAGATATTCAAAGCAATTTCTTCATCCGTATGCAATATAACGAAATTTTAATTTTAATTACAATGGTCATGTTTTTATTTTTAGAAGGCCTGTTTATTATGTGCAACATTTAAATTAGCCTAATATTCAGAAACGGGTAAAGTTACTTTTCTGATGAACTTTTATACTAAACCAGAATAAAATATTGGAGATGTCTGCTATTCTGAATTAACAGGATTATTTTTTTTCGTCTAGAACGAAAATATAAAAATCAAGAAATCCAGGAAAAAATGTTTAGCAGAATTACGAAAGTGATAAATGATCTTTGACAGGTAACGCATTCCACATGCTGAGTGCAACACAGACTCGTGTTGCAGTTGGAGCAGTCAGCGCCGAACAACAGGCACACAATATTAAGTTTAGGCATAGGCTGTAAAAGTTCAGCGAGAGATTTTCTTTATCCTTTGTTCTTTGATCAACTTCAAATATTGGCACCGAGTACAGGCTGTCAATGCACGGATTCAATAGACACAGGCCTGCTTACCGACTCTGTTTACAGGTTCGGGGATATTTCGAACTTGAAAAAGATGTGTAATGACGTCTTTCCATGGTTGAAACAATTCTTCTGATGTTTAATCATGTTTATTATTTCATTCTATAAATTAACAAGAAGTATATTTGTGTGATATTGTATGCACATTTGTCCGTGCACGAGAAGCGGCTGTGTGCTGCTCAGTAAACAGCGCTCATGCAGAAGTGTTCTCTCGCGTCTTGCGCTTAAAGAATGCTATCAAGAAGAATCGATTTTCTATTCCTAACCCTACTAGCCTACAGAAAATATTTAAATCATGCTATTGCATGTAAATAAATATGTGTATAACTACAGGGCTATGCGAAATATGTTTGTCTTTTTTATTTTTTTTTATTGACAATTATCGTCTGGAAACAGACTTAGATATCGATATCGCGATACTTGCGAGACATCGTCGATATACGATAATATCGTCATATCGCCCAGCCCTACTAAGTGCCATTTGAAATTTTCTTCTAGAATGATCATTTTTATCAAGCTTGTATATATAAGTTCAGTAATTTCACTTAAATTGCAATGAAGACTACCTATTAATTGTCATTTAAGTGAAATATAAATATATACACACACACACATATGTGTGTGTGTGTTGTCCTTTCAATTTTTTCTTGTCTGAATCACCTGAATGAAAGGCTCATTATTATGTGTGTCTTTGTCTTCAGGTGAGAATCACCTAATTATTCATGATGGGGCTGGCCTGTTCACGCCCATTCACATATTGCCTTGGCAAACAAAAAAATGTTTTTTCACAATATAACCCAATTCACAGTTTTATGTGAACGATTAGGAGGATGATTTTCAGATCATTGTGAAGAAAAAACCCTAGGCAACAACATCAATTAGTCAAAAGTCTTGTGGACGCATATTTAGTATGTGTTTTGTGGCCTTATTTCAGAAACTTTCATTTTTAGTTTTTACAATAACCACGTATAAACAATATTCTCTCAAAAATACAAACATGTACAAACATGTTGCCCATACATCATGGTAGCCCTGTTTCTGTTAAATATAGTGTAATTTCACCTGTGCCATTAATATGTTTATAAGCAGTTGAAAAACACAGATGCAAAAGAAACAAAGTTTATCCATGCAGTCCTATTGGAATCCAAGAGGAAGCTTATGCAGCGACTGTCTTCTTCACAACCAGGCACTGCACAATATTCTATATTACTCGGTAGCTCGATCCCGTTTGTCATCACGAGGTAGGCATGTATGTTAGGCTACTTAGCTATGCGTGGAATGCGTGAATCGGTGGGTGGGGCTAAACCGGCCATGTTGAAGCAGGCGTTGATCTTCTTCTGCGGGGTAGTGTTTTAACCCCTTTGACGCCATAGTTCCCCACTTTTAAAAACGAGTTCGTTTGTTGAGGCTGGTGTCAATAAAAGCTTTTATTGGACTAACAAGGACGTTTTCAGTTCTGAAACTTACAGGATATTCTTATAATATTATGACCTCTTAGATGTCAAAAGCTCAAGGAAAATTTGATTTCTCAGTTCATCACCCCTTTAAAGGACAAGTTCGGTATTTTAAAATTAAAGCCCTGTTTTAAGATCGTTTCTGATGAAATAGAATGGTTAGGATTGTTTTTTTTAGACAAATGCTGCTGTCACGAGAATTTTCGGTTTCTGTGTTGGCACCCCCCCACAAAGGTAGCATAGGTGCACTGGAACAATCATTCATAAAAACGCATATAACTTTAGTTTACAAAGACGTGAAACTCATCCGAGTGGTCTGGGTGTTCACTGATATGCTCACACAAAAATCGCTGCAAAAGATGCTTTCCAACAGGTGTTTTACCATTTGTTATAAAACTAGACCTATTTTTCCGAACGCCTCACAGCCGGACATTCTTCCGTTGAGAGTTTGAATAATAGACAATCCAGCCCAGTTGGTGGCGATAATGCACCTTTGCCAAATGCAAGCAAACCACTTGTATACACGCGACTGCATAAGACTACAGAATGAATACAAACAACCCCATTTCCGTTTCCAGGCGGCGGAGTAATATCGGACATCACAGAACATACAATACAAGTCAATAGAGTTGGACAAAAGCTATGATAAAACCTTTTGGAAAGCATCTTTTGCAGTGATTTTTGTGTGAGCAGATCAGTGAACACCCCAGACTACTCGGTAAGTTTCATGTCTTTGTAAACTAAAGTTTTATGCCTTTTTATGAATGATTGTTCCAATGCACCTATGCTACCATTGTAAAGGTGGGGGGGTGCTAACACAGAAATCCGAAAATTCTCGTGACAGCAGCATTTGTCTAAAAAAACCTAACCATTCTATTTTCATCAGAAACGATCTTAAAACGGCTTTAATTGTAAAAACCAAACTTGTCCTTTAAAGGAAGCAAAAGCTTTTTCTGCTTCCTTTTCCTCTTATCACGTGTTTCACGTCATGTTCATCATGACAGGAGAAACTGGGCATCTGTGTCTGTCTGTCTGTCTCCATCAGGTGGTTTGACATCGGCTGTCTGATCTTGGATGATCCTGGGAATGGGATTCACATTGAGACGTTCACTCTAGGCTACACACAGTGGCCCTGCAGCACGTACAGCAGGTAAAACCATTTCTACTGTTCCAGAGGATGCCTCTCAGTGTTGTTTGAGGCTGTTCTTCATACCTGACTTATTTGGAGCGTTTGTTTGGAGATCATATTAGGAAGCTATGTCGCTCTGAAGTTCTCACACCTTCTGTTTAATGTGGGTTTCACCAATCAAGCTCGTCAGTTTTGGTCACCAAAGGTAATTGCCATATACCTGAGACTTATCGTATTCAAGCTTACACAATCAAATACACTTTGGTATAGCGCCCGTGATTGCATACACTTGAAATTAAAGTAACATTTACTTCAGGTGGAGGTATGGCCACTATTACAGTTATAAGTTGACCAACATTATTTCTCTTATAATACCTTTGGATTGGCCATGCTGTGGTTTCCCACGTGCACTTATCTAAAGTAAAATTAAATTAAAACAGAGGTAAGACACACCCAGATTTAAATTGATCAAGCAGCATTTTTGCTGTTCTAACCGAAATTCACTTCTTGTTTTCGAACCACGTACGTCTCATGCAAAACTTGCGCTAACATACGTATCAGTTTAATCTACTAGGGAAAATTTCAGTCGGAATAAAATCAAATGTAACAAAACAAATGTTATTATGTCAGGTAAAAGTATCATGCCAATTTCATAATCGGTTCAAAGATAATAAATACAAAATATCAAATGCTCTGTAATAAAGAGAATATGCGAGTATATACTTTATATTCTCAGAGAGCAGCCCTCTCTTCCAGTTCTTCCAGTTTCTCCAGTCTTACAATCTTAAAATGTTGTCTAATTGCTCTTCTAAGAAACAGGTGCATTGCAGGAATGTTGTCATGACAAAACCTTGATTCCTACTCTAACTGACTTATTATACATCTGTTAATGTATTTGTTCTTGACAGACTAGATCTGCCACACACACTGCTGCCGATAGATACACAAGCGCGCTCCTGCCAGATAGATACGCACTGCTGCTGCCAGATAGATACACAAGCGCGCTCCTGCCAATAGATACACACACGCTGTTGCCGATAGATACACATGCACGTGCTACTGTGAGCATGTGAGATATGCTAAGATCTAGACAGGTGGAGCTAGGGGAGGTGGAGGGGTTCTGTTGAGCATGCAATCTCATTGGCTGAAAAATCAGCATTTGTCCTGATTGCTCTGACATGGTCAAACAGTTCGCATTAAAGGTACACCATTTAACTGCATGCATTATTATGATTATCCTACTGCTCATAAAACATTTACTACTAGGCTTACGAGATTATAACCAGTTTAGATGGAAAGAATCTTAAAGGAATAGGTGACCTCAAATGATATTCTGTCATTGTTTACTCGCCCTCAAGTTGTTTCAAACCTGTATGAGTTTCTCTCTTCTGATGAACACAAAAGAAGATATTTTTAAGAATGTTGGAAACCAGACAGTTGATGGACCCCATTATTTGGTTTCCTACTATGGAAGTTTAGCACTGAACTCACGTAATGTATTTATATTTAGTGCTGTCACATGAACTGATGTGTGTGTGTGTGCTGTTCTCCTCCAGGCACAGTCCCTGACTCCTCCTGACTATAACTTGCGCTGGTCCGGTCTGCTAGTGACTGTGGGGGAAGTTCTGGAGAGAAGTGTGCCCAACGTGAACCGCACAGACTGGCACCAGGCCTTCACCGGGACGTCCCGCCGGCAGATGATCTTCTCTGCTGCCAGGGCTCTGGCTGGCATGTACAAGCTGCGTTTGCCCTCCAGGACAGTGTGAACATCAGATGCCGCCGCGTCACACAGACCGCAGATTCCCAGAACAGCGCAGGAATCACCTTTCCATCTGTAGGTGTCCTGTGTTCTCCGTCATGTCCCATCACACGCCTGAGCTGACTCACATTATCCAGAGAGAGAGAACCTTTCCATCAGCTGCGTTTCTGCATCATGTCTGAATAAACGCTTTTTAAATTATTGATTCAATTGAATATTATGCCCTTGATTATACTTGAGTTTGATATGAATATATGACGGCGAACCCAGTCTGTACGATGGAAATAAAAACACGTGTCATCATGACCAGAATGCATCTGATGTCCTACAGAGGGTCTGTCTCTTTTAAAATGATTAAATCTCACCAAGGCAAAGATGAGTCTTATCAACCAGATGCATAACACTCATTTTTACATTTGTAATCAAATACTTTGACTTGGAGGTTTTAAAAACCATTCATAACATTGTGAATATACAATTTTGATGTCACGGTTTTGGATCTTATTGTATAGTATTTTCTTTTCGTCCTGAATCATCATCTTCAAACATTGTAACAATATTGTGTTTGCCTGCATGTTCGTTTCTTTCACAGCTTGGTCCATGTCGGTGTTTACTGCGGTTTGATGAAATCTGATCTCTAGCTCTGCTCCTCATATAAATAAACCGGTTACTACAGATGTTGTTACATAAAACAATCTTAAATCAGTGCGCTGTGATATTCTGCAGTTAGCGATGATCTGCAGCAGGAGGGTTTGCTCAGAGCCACGCAGGAACACACACACACACTGATCTGGGCATGACCTCTGAGTGACCACTGATGTGTAGCACATGGACCCAAAGAGTTGATGGAGAATCTAGAACTGCATTTAAATGTTTATAATATTTCTCCAGAAAAACTGTGGATGATTTTGTTTTATGCCAATTTTCAAACGTGCCTTTGACCTTGCAGATGAGTAAAACATTTTTGTAAAGCCTCATGTTGTTCTGTTGTGTTTTTTGTGCCTATAGAAATATCATCAGCCATGTTCTATTATTCTCTGTGACCATTATTCTTTAGACCAATTTCTAATCTCCTCTATCCTTAAAAAATTCTGGAAAAGGAGCTCGCTCAATTACAGTCTTTTTTAGTTTTTGAGTTTGAATCAGACAACACATCATCATCCGCAGCACATCTCTCCTGTGGTGTTCCCCAGGGATCTATCCTTGATCCAACTTTGTTTTCCTTGTTCATGCTGTCCTTGGGTTTCAATTTTCATAAATATTAAGTGTTTTTTGATTTATTAATCAAATTCCATTGTACCTTCCATTAAAGTGTAATGATAAACCCTCATGGGCATTGCTAGCTTGTTCAGAGGAACTGAAACTATGGCTAACACAAAACGTTTGAGAATAAACAGAAGTGGTACTGTGTGCACCTGTAACTTAGCTATCTACAACCTAACTTCTTATGTTACTTCATGTACGGAAAACCAAGGCATTTTGATTTGATTCCAGTTTGACAAACAAATTAATAAAATCACGTTTTTTTCCATTTACGATGCCTTGCAAAAGTTAAATCTTTCCTCTCTTTGATGAACTTTGAAACAGTGATGCATACCTTCATCTGGCCTAGATTACTGTAATTCACTCTGCTGTGGGATGAGCCACTCCTCTATAGAGCGTTCACAAATGGCCCAGAATGCTGACAGGCAGTGTCAATTTTAACATATCCTTAACATACCATTTTTAACTTCCTTACGCCGGCTGCTGATTGAGAATAGATTTTAAAATTGTAATTTTTGATATTAAATCACTAAATGGCCTAGTGTCTTTTGAGGCGGCTTTGGTCCGCCAACCAGTATTGATCAGAGCTCTCTCTGTTTTCAAATCAAAGCTTAAAACTCATTTGATTAATGGGGTGGATTCATGTTTGATTAAGGGTGGTGATGGCGCAGTAGATAAGACACATGCCTTTTGGAGTGAGAGACCCGGGTTCAAATCCACTGTGAGACAGAGGCGTGCGACCTCTGACATATACAGTATAGCAATTGTAAGTTGCTTTGGATAAAAGCGTTAGCTAAATGAATAACTGTAAATGTGGCTTTTAATCCTTCATGAATCTTTTAGTTGTGTGTATGCTATTTCTCAATATGTACATTAACTATTTGTCCATATTGATTATATTGTTCTGTCTGTACAGCACTTTATTTAACCTTGAGTTGTTTTTAAATGTGCTTTATAAATAAACATGGACTGAATTTCTGTGCACTTTGACCAAATCTGGAGATGCTTTCCAGACACACTCTTCTGCACATCGTAGATTTGACATGTTTGCTGTGACTGAGTCATCAATAATCACTTATGTAATTTTAGGTGTTTTGTAATATATATATAGGACTAAAGTTTGGGTTGTTGTTAGAAGCTTGAAGACAAAAGGCAAAGCTTTTGAGTCTGAAAGTGCTGTGTAACACTGTTTGTGTTTTGCACGTTCTTCATTCAACTCTGAGCACATGTAGGCCTATGCCATGTACGGAAAACCAAGCCTCTCACGGGGATCTCAGATGCCCAACGCCTGTGAAGAGACGACTCAACGTTGGCGATATGTTATGGCTCCGTATTATATATAAACAATATTTATATTTAATATTTATATAAAAACAATATGAATGTAAGGCAGAGGAGAACTGGCCCCAACTGAGCCTGGGTTCTCCCAAGGTTCTTTCTCCATCCAATCTGGTGGAGTTTTGGTTCCTTGCCACTGTCGCCTTGCTTTGCCTTGCTTTTGGCTTGCTTAGTTGGGTTTATTTAACATTTAACAATATTATTTATCTGTGTTGTACTACTGTCATGTTATCACTGTGAAGCTGCTTTGATACAATCTGCATTGTAAAAAGCGCTATATAAATAAATGTGACTTGACTTTACTATGCCGAGTGTGACATCAATTGGTGCTCTATGCAGTTCAGATAATTACACTCCTTCAGTATATACCATTTGTAAATTTAAATATTATTAAAAACGTTTAATTTAAATTAAAATTTACCCTACCATGCATTGTAATTGACCTTATGCACAGCTGCACTACTTCCTGAACTTAAGCCAGCTCCTTGTTTCCTGTCTGCCATTATTGGCTGAATTTGATTAATTCAGGTGTGTCTGATTATTGTTGCCTTGACTACTGAGGTCAGGCACACCTGGATTAATCAATTTGGCCAATAATGACAGACAGGAAACAAGGAGCTGGCTTACTGCAGTACTGCAGCTGTGCATAAAGCCAATTAAAATTATATTGGTCGGCCACTAGTAGCCTACAGAATAATGCTGTTTACTGTAGGCTACTCAGAGCCGTCGTAACGGCTGTGCGAACTGTGCAACCACACAGGGTCTTGTTGTGTTGGATGGCTATTTATTGAGGTGTTATACTGAAGACCAGAGGGTTATTCCATAAAACAAGATTAGAAAATAAGCCAGGCTTATTTTGGTTAGTCAAACTTATTGTTGGTGAATTCTGTTTCATAAAGCAAACTTAAAATAGTTCAAACTCAGTTACCCTGGAAACTTATGCTAGGAAACTAGCCTGGTCCGGGGCAGGCTAACTGTCAGGCTAAGTCTGAGTTAAGGCTTAACGAGCATACCATTTATACTCACCTGCTGGTATTTCGATGTCATTTTATTTTACTTAACCACTATTAATAGAATTTTTTTAAATAAATAAGGAAATGTACTTTACTAATAAATGTAAGAAATTATAAGGTATATAAATACACTAAGAAATGTTCAAAACTCGTGTATTTAATTGGCGAGTTTGTTTAATGAGTTTGGTAATTAATGAAGCATATAAATAGGGAGCTGAACTAGTTTCCAAACTTAACCAGTGTGTCCTTTCATAGATGAGGTGGTGGATGAGGGAGCTATAGTCGGAGGGCATTTCAAAGAGAGAGAACGTCTCGGTTACGTATGTAACCCTCGTTCCCTGAGTAGGAACGGAGACGTTACGTCGAATGACGGAGATGGGGGTTTCGCCTGAGAAAGCCAATCCTCTTCGAGTATTAAAAATGAGCCAATGGCAAAGAAATGCCATGGGTCTGCGGAATTTGCATAGCGTATCTCCGCCTCACCCCGTGTATAAAAGGAGGAAGCGGACACAACCGCAGTATGTCTTCGCTGATGAGCCGAGACTGAACTCAGGCATCTACCCAGCGGTACAGCGGAAGTGGCAGGGAGACGTAACGTCTTCCGTTCCCTACTCAGGGAACGAGGGTTACATACGTAACTGAGACGTTCCCCTTCGTAGTCACTCTCGAGTTACGTCGGAATGACGGAGATGGGGGTCCCACGTGTAATCACGCCACCTTCACAGCTGTCTTCCAGTGCCCTGCGCAAGTCTGAACCCCTGACGCACTATGACTGACGGAGTCCTACTTGACACAGGAATACCAAGGTACACTGGGGAGCATATCCCGGGGGAATATGCCGCAGCACGCCTACCCGTAGGGAGGACTTAGGAGTACACATATGGCCCAGGGGGCTACGTATGGAGAACACTGGAGACACCAACCAGTAGGGTGGCTGAACCCTTAACTCCAGGGATGGCAATGTGGCTTGCCGAGGGAAGACACATGCTCCGAGAGTCTTACAGTGGAAATACACATGTGGGGGTTACTAGCAGGAACCATCATGGGGCGACTCAAAATGATCTGCTCCTCGTCCTCCTCTGATCTCGCACAAAGTACGTGCGAGAAGGCTCACTGGGGGAAACGCATATCTGCGTAGGCCCCGCGGCCAGCTGTGCGCCAGTGCTGCCAGCAACTCGAGGCAATCTGACATGCATGAGGCGCTGGGGTCCTGTCCAGCGCCTAATGCCGAAGAAACGGTCTGTGTCGAGGTAAAATGGAGACACTGAAAGTAGGCGTCCTTCAGGCTCTATCGCTGCAAACCAATCCTGGGGCCGAACACATTTGAAAATGCGTTTGGCCGTGAGCATCCTGAACGGCAGCCGGTGAAGGGTGCGGTTCAAAATGCGCAGGTCCAGGATCGGTCGCAACCCACCGGTTCTCTTGGGAACAATGAAGTAGGGGCAGTAAAACCCCGACTCCACCTCGGCTGGAGGGACGGTCTCGATTGCACCCTTCGCCAGCAGGGTGGCATCCTCCGCTCTCATGATCGGGGCATTGCCGCCGACCACCGTAAGCGGACTCCCTGAAGCGGGAGGAGACCGTGCGAACTGAATCGCATAGCCGAGCCTGATAGTTCGGGCGACCGAACGAGACAGATTGGGGAGCTTAACCAAGCCCCCAAAACTGATCCAGTGGAATCATCCGAGCCACAGGCGTTCCCCGGGGGCAGCGGGGCGGAGAGATCGGCACAGGCGAGGGTGGCATTGCGACCCTGCGCGTGTGCGTCAAGCTCCGCGCCCTGACAGAGGAGACCAGGGAAGGACCAGCGTTCCACGGGGGTCTGCTCTGCCAGGGGTCTGGCGATAGAGGGGGATGAGAGAGGTGTGGTCCGGAGACGGCACACTCTGTCATCCGCGCCCTCAGAGGCAGAGGAGGATGAGAGTGGCGAGGCCGGGGCGTCGCACACTGTCATCCCACTCTGTGTGCTCAGTGATGGAACCAGTTCTTTCTTTAACCACATTAGGGTACTGCCCACCCGTGGGTGAGTGGCGGAACAAAAGATCTCCCCCGGCCCTCCACCGGGGGAAGGAGGGGGCCTGCTACCACCTCCTGAAAGAAAGAAGTGATGCCATCACTGAGCAGCCCGTCTCAGGACCGCCGCTGAGCCTGGCGTTTAGCGGGGCGCGGGGGCTGTGGGCTGTGCCCTTCCTGCGGTTTCCTCCACGACGCGGTCCGGGTGAAGGCTGCTGCTGGGGCCGTGCGGGAGGGGGGAACCGTAGGAGGGCGCCCTCGGCGGCGAGCAGGCTGAGGCGTCTGTGCCGACGGCTGGGTGGAGGCAGCAGCTGGCCGTCGGGGCAGAATATGTTTAATCGCCTCAGACTGCTTCTGGGCGGTTGAGAACTGCTGGGCAAAGTCCTCAACCGCACCGCCGAAAGGCCAGCCTGGGATATGGGGGCGTCAAGCAGACGTGTCCGCTCAGCGTCCCGCATATCGGCCAGGTTAAGCCAGAGGTGACGTTCCTGGACCACGTTCAGTGGCCATCACCTGACCCAGGGAGCGTGCGGCCACTTTCGTCGCCCGGAGAGCGAGGTCAGTGGGCGGCACGCAGTTCGTCAAACGTCCCCGGATCAGTCCCGCCCTCTTGCATATCTCTGAGCAGCTGGGCCTGGTAGACTTGTAAGGTGCTCATCGCATGCATGGCGGCAGCCGCCTGTCCTGCAGCTCTATAAGATCTCGCCACCATAGATGACGAGAACCTACAGGCCTTGGAGGGGTGCTTTGGATCACCACGAGAGGACGCGCTCTGCGGACACAGTTGCATCGCAACAGAGCGCTCCACCGCGGGGACCCCAGTGTACCCATGGGCAGCTGCGCCGTCGAGGGGGAAAGGCGGAGAAAGCCGACGAGCGTTCACGGGAGGTCAAAGGAGCCTTCCATGACTTCGTCAACTCCTCATGTAGTTCCGGGAAGAAAGGAATTGGGGTCGGCTGAGGCTTTGCAGCGGCAGCCGCACCCAGAAACCAATCGTCCAACCGACGAGCGGGGCAGGGCGGAGGATTCCACTCTAGCCCGATGCTCGCGGCTGCCCGGGACAACATAGCAGTCATTTCGGGATCCAATACGGGCAACGCTGGCACCCCCGAGGGAGGCAACGCAGCCGCATCATCACTTCCCAATGACTCGTGCTCGCCTTGTGATGCCGCGATCGACATCGTGTCCTCCTCTGGAGCGCCGAATGAAACACGCGGGACCTCCGTAGAAAGCCCCGCATGAATCACCGCGGCACTCGCGGGTTGCAACACTGAAGAGGGGGGCGTGGTCCGAGGACGTGTCGTCGGATTTTCCCACACCGTAACCCTCAGATCACCCGGTCCCCAGCCGCGCTACTAGCCCTGTTAGAGGAAGCAGAGCGGGTGGTGGATACGGGGACTCTCACTTTCAGATCATTGAGTCTGGATCTCAGTGTAGCGATGGTCATGTTCCCGCAAAAGGAACATGAGTCATCCACGAGTGCTGCTTTTGCATGTTCAAAGCCCAGACATACAAAACAACACTCGTGCCCATCAGAAGGTGACAAATATCGACCGCAACCAGAAAAACACGGGCGAGACATCTTTAAAAGACGCGCACTGTGCAGCTCTTTTAGGAGAGGAAGCTCTACAGCGCTGAGGCGACCAGGAGAAAACACAGAGTCCGGCAGACCGCAACACAGACCGCAGGCAAAGTGAAGACTCGCTGGGTGATGCCGTCACACCAACACTGGAGAGCCGCTCGTCTCAAAGAGGTGAGTCACTATAAAACTCAGACCTGTGAGTACCTCAGACCTCCTTGAACATACAGACACAGTCTCCTCATCCTCCTCAACTGATGGGCCTTCTCCCTGTGACCACTGATTAAACTCAGTTAAACTCATTAGCTTACATAACTGATTTAAAAGGTCTCATACTCACAGGCAACATGATGTCTGGTGGATCCATAAAGCATACAGAATGTTGATATTTTTTTTACCAAAATGCACCATTACAATAGCACAAGTACCTCTACATGACATTACTGCTATGATGTACTTAGGCCTACAATGCCTAAGGAAGGAGGAAATCACTTAGTCATGAAGGAATAATGATAATAAAACACACAAACACACCTTTTATATACTTACTTCTTATACTACGTGATATCATTTTAGATAATGTCCCACCCTTTATTCCTCTCAAGGACGGGCCTCCCTTTATTAATTTCCAAAGCCAGCTCCTGTGCAGGAGTGAAGCTGACTGGTGGTGGCCTTCCCCCAGTGCCAGCAACCTCAGTCTTCTTTTTGGTCGCTTCAATAAAGAAAAAAAAAAACCCTGAATAGATGTAACTTCAAGCTGGCATTGATTACATATACTACATACTGATATGTAAGAGGATATGTAAAAGATACTGCTAGGCTCTAGTTCTACTTGTTAGCAGCGTACACACCCTGGGTGTCGGTCAGGACACAAGGAATGAGGAGACTGGTGCTTCTTTCCAAAGTGTATTCAATATTAGTCTAAAATAACAAAAACATTACATTAGTAAAAGATTAAAGGTGTACATTCACACAGATGAATCAGTCCCTTCTTAATACAGAATATTAACATCTTCAGTATCACCTAAAGTACCTCTAAATAACTGTTTAAAGCTCAAAATCTAGACAAGACAGGCAATTAAGGACAATTAAAACTATTGGTTTGGTCACAAAATTACTTATGAGATTAGCAATATAATCAGATTGTCGATAAACAAACATCTAACTTCTCAATTTGGCATAATCAAAGGGAAATAATACTGTATAATCCTTCTGCGGCATAATTATCTAACATATTACAGACATATAAAATGTAAATTATCACTTTGGACTATATTTAGCAGAAATCACGTTACACATATTGATTTTCTGTCAGATAATCGCACATGAATCGGTACATGTCCGGGCATGTACATTTAAATGCACAAAGCTCAATATCCACTGATAACACAGTTAAAACTTTCCATCAATCAGAGAAAACTTACTTTGTGGTCATGCACTAATATTTTAACACCCAGAAAGCCAACGAACATCCGAATAACAGGCAGGAATAAACTTCTAGATGAGTAGCTGCCGTTCTCTCAGGAATCAATATGGACACAGCAGGCAGCAAACAATAACAATAATGCCTCCTACTGGAAGCAACAGGTATCACACTCTGAAAATAACTATCAAAATAAAAGTCCCACAATAAAAGTCCTCTTTCGCCGGGAGCCTTTTATACAGCCGTCCCCAAAGGTGCTAGGCAACTTTGCTCCTATTAAAAGGCGACTTAACTTAAGGCGAGTTTGCAGGACTGTTTCCGTCATCTGGCAGAGCTGGGAGGATCACCAGACGTGCTACAGGTCGAGTGTATACTTGTCCCTTTATTTCAATATCAGCAGACCTGACATGTCCATCCGGACTGCGGTGTGTCTTGATGACATGTCCAACCGGCCAGAGGGCCCTAGGCATCTGTGGATCTACAACCATGACAATCATTCTCTCAGTTAAGTCTGGGGAGAGGACTGCCACTTCTGCCGGGTCTGGAGGCCTGGAAGGTAGTTTCGAATGAATCTGGACCGAGAAGTTGTCTGATAGGACTTGTGAATGCCTCCAGTATCTGCGACTCATCAATTCAGACTCCGGGTAGATTACCTGGGGCAAGGAACCATCCGGCTGCCCCATGAGCAAACTATTGGGTGTAACTGGGTCAATGTGCAGCAACATCCGAGGACACGTACCCCAAGGGCTTTGAATTAAGAGATAGCTTCCACCTCTAGAAGGCCTGTCAGCAGGACTTCTTCAGGAACTGATTGGGCTCCCACGGTCGTATAAAGGGCTGATTTTACAGATCGTACTTCTCTTTTCCACACTCCTCCGAAATGTGGGGCTGGCTGGAGGATTGAAGTGGAATTGGATCCTTTGACAAGCAAGCTGTTTCTGTAAAGCAGGAACCATTTCAGCGAAGGCTTCTCGGAGTTCTCTTTCACCCCCTTTGAAATTTGTTCCCTCGTCTGACCACAGCTCCGCAGGTGTTCCCCGCGTGCAACAAACCTCCTAAGGGCCATCAGGAAGGAATCAGCATTCATGGTACTGAGGAGGTCCAAGTGCACGCTGTGGTTAGACACTTGAAGATTATCCCCAGCGTTTCTCTGTACGTCTCCCAATCTTCAATGAGCATTGGCCCGAAGCAGTCTACTCCACATGAGTAAAAGGCAGGTTTGTGGAGACGGAGACGGGCAGAAGGCAAGTCTGCCATCTTCGGAATGGTTGGTTTTGCCCTCCAACGCTGACAGGCTAGACACCTATGCTGGTGACGACGAATGGCTTCACTGTCCACGTGATGATCCAATAGTGGCGGCGAAATTCGGCAAACACGCGCTCAGGTCCTGGATGATGCAGCTTGTAATCATAATGCTTAATCAGCAGCCGGGTAACTGGGTGATGAGCGTGTCAACTCAATGGGGTGTAAGGTGGACTCTCATGTATGTCAGATATGTCAACAGACATTGCGCATGAGCATGGCGATCTGTATTCTGGTGTTCAGTAGCTCCGGAGGATTTCTTCATTAATCCTTAATTCTTCTTCTTTACCACTCATATTATAAACTAGTACTTTCTTTTTTTCTATCATGTGAACTTATCCTCGACACTATTCCTTATAAAAAACAATTGGATTGCTTTGATATCGCTACTTAGATCCAATTTTCGAATCTAGGCTACTAGCCTTTAGCCCGCTAGCATTCCACGCGTGGCCCTTCGCCTATCGAGACGCTGACTCAAGGCTTCTCACTTGCTTTGCTTAGAGCCTGCATCAACGGGGCATAGGCATTGCTGTGAGAACCTGCCTTTACGGCGCATACGCGTGCGATCTGTATTTGTGTTTGTAGCTCTGGAGAATTTCTTCATTAATCCTTGATTTTTGTCTTTACCACTCATTTATAAACTAGCACTTTCTATTTTTCTATCACCTTTAGCCCGCTAGCATTCCACGCGTGGCCCTTCGCCTATCGAGACGCTGACTCAAGGCTTCTCACTTGCTTTGCTTAGAGCCTGCATCTAATGGGGCATAGGCATTTGCTGTGAGAACCTGCCTTTACGGCGCATACGCGTGCGATCTGTACTTGTGTTTGTAGCTCCGGAGAATTTCTTCAATAATTCCTTGATTTTCTTCTTTACCACTCATTTATAAACTAGCACTTTCTATTTTTCTATCACCTTTAGCCCGCTAGCATTCCACGCGTGGCCCTTCGCCTATCGGCCGTCTCATTTACACCCGTTTCACTGAAAAGATAGACGGGTTGTATCCGGCATTTCAGTCCTAAATTAGTCGGGATATTAATTTACTGTTCATCTTTTATAATGGCGAACACATCGGATGAGAGTCTAACGTTACCTCTGTGTGCAGGTGAGGACACATTCGAGCTCTTCACGGTGAAACAGGAGCTGGAGCGCGCTGAGAAGCAGATCCGTGGTCTGCTGGTGAAGCAAGCCGAGCTGTTCGGATCGGCGTTCAACGCTTGAAGTTTCACGCGCCTGACGTTTACAAATCAGTGGTTAGTAACGTTAACTCTGTGAGTCCTTCCTCATCCACTCCGTATGCTCCTCTGCCCAGGACGACGCGATCAGCCCGGCCTTCTTTCACTCTCGACTCCGGCACAACACCGTGGAGCATGGATCACGCAGCGGAGGCCACGAGCCAGGACCAGAGCTACCTCTCCGCCCCTCCCGGTCTTCGAGATCTCCACTCGGAACCGCTTCTCCCTCTTCGCGAGCCGGAACGCGATGACGCCGTGATCATCGGCACATCCATGGTCCGTCATGTCCGCGCTACTTCGGGTAAAGGTAATGTACGCACACACTGTTTCCCCGGTGCCCGTGTTCCTGATATCGCCGCTCAGGTTCCCGAGATCGTGGGCGGTGACACGCGCATCGGAGCTGTTGTGCTGGAAGCGGGAGCGAATGACATCAGGCAACGGCAGACCGAGGTTCTGAAGAAGGACTACATGAGCCTGATCGAGACGGTACGCACCACAGCGCCTAAAGCAACGATCATTCGTGTCTCGGACCGCTTCCCACGTACAGACAAGGACAGGAAAGGTTCAGTAGACTTTTTGCGCTCAATGAATGGTTAATGTTAATGTGTAATGAACAGAAACTGCTCTTTGTAAATAATTGGCATCTGTTTTGGGAGCGACCCAGGCTGTACCGGGCAGACGGACTCCACCCCAGCAGAATCGGAGCGGCTGTTCTGTCGGACAACATCTCCGAGACGTTACGCACCAGATGACTGGTAAGTCAAAGTCCAAATCGCAGCCTCTGTTGTCCAAACTTAACTAATATGCATAGTGTGGAGCGTTATATAGAAACTGTGTCTATTCCTCGTTTAGTGAAGCCAAACAATAAATCTAGTGCAGGATCTAGCAAAAATCTAATTGTAATTAAACCAGAAAATCTAAATATCAGTGAACAAAAACAATTTTTAAAGCTAGGTCTTCTAAACATTAGATCGCTCACACCTAAAGCAGTTATTGTAAATGAAATGGTCACAGATAATAATTTTGATGTTCTGTGCCTTACTGAAACCTGGCTTAAACCAAATGAGTATTTTGGTCTAAATGAGTCTAGTCCACCAGGATACTGTTATAAGCATGAGCCTCGTCTGATCGGTTCGCGGCGGCGGTGTTGCGACAATCTATAAAGATATTTTTAATGTTACTCAGAAAACAGGTCACAAGTTTAATTCTTTTGAAGTACTTGTGCTAAATGTTACGCTCTTAGATGTAAGAAAAAAATCTATATTATCTCTAGCCTTGGCTACTGTATATAGACCTCCAGGGCCATATGCTGAATTCCTAAAGGAGTTTGCAGACTTTCTCTCGGATCTATTGGTGAATGTCGATAAAGCAATAATTGTTGGAGATTTTAACATACACGTAGATAATACAAATGATGCTTTAGGGGCTGCGTTTACAGACTTATTAAACTCCTTTGGGGTCAAACAAAATGTCAGTGGCCCCACTCATCGTCTAAATCATACACTAGATTTAATTATATCATATGGAACCAGTCCAACTGATATAGATATTATACCGCAAAGCGATGATGTCACTGATCATTACATGGTGACTTGCATAATACGTACTGCTGAAATATGCCATGCTGCGCCACGTTATAGACCAGGCAGAACAATCCTTCCAACCACTATAGATAGATTCTCAAATAGCTTACCTGATCTATCTAAGCTGCTAAGTGAACCCAAACAAACTGATGAATTAGAGGAAATGACTAGCAGTTTGAGCACCATTTTCACTAGTACATTAGATATTGTTGCACCAATTAGATTAAAAAAGGTTACAGAGAAAACTAAAGCACCCTGGTACAACAGTGATACGCATGCTATCAAGAGAGAAACTCGTATCTTAGAGCGTAAATGGAAACAAACTAATTTAGAGGTCTTCAGAATAGCGTGGAAAGACAGTATGTCACGTTATAAAAAGGCTCTAAAAACTGCCAGGGCTGAGCATCTTCGCAAACTAATAGAAAATAACCAAAATAATCCAAGGTTTTTATTTAACACCGTGGCTAGACTAACAAATAAACAGACATCGCCAGAGCAAAATATACCGTTACAGTTTAGCAGTAATGATTTTATGAATTACTTCAATGAGAAAATAGAAAGCATCCAAAACACGATTATAAATGTACAATCCTCTATGGTGTCTTATGATTCAGCCTCAATTATGGCCCCTCTAGAACAACTACACCGCTTTACAACGATAGGACAGGAAGAGCTAAATAAACTTATCATTGCTTCTAAACCAACAACATGTTTATTAGATCCAATACCCACTAAACTACTGAAAGAAGTGTTACCTGTAGTGGAAGAGCCTCTCCTCAATATTATTAACTCGTCTTTATCTTTAGGTCATGTTCCAAAAATATTCAAGCTGGCAGTAATAAAACCTCTCATTAAGAAACCGCAATTAGATCCAAATAACTTAGCAAATTACAGACCCATTTCAAATCTTCCATTTATGTCAAAAATACTAGAAAAAGTTGTGTCCGCTCAATTGTGCTCTTTTTTGCAAGAAAATGATATCTATGAAAAATTCCAGTCAGGATTCAGACCGCATCATAGTACAGAAACTGCGCTAGTTAAAATTACAAATGATTTACTTTTAGCTTCTGACCAAGGCTGTATCTCAATACTAGTCCTACTTGATCTTAGCGCTGCGTTCGAACACTATAGATCATAAAATACTCTTGGATCGACTACAAAACTACACTGGTGTTCAGGGACAGGCATTAAGCTGGTTTAGATCGTACTTATCGGACCGTTCTCATTTTGTTTGTTTAAATGGGGAAAAATCAAAGATAACGCCAGTAGACTATGGAGTACCGCAAGGATCGGTTTTAGGCCCTCTGCTATTCTCAATATATATGCTGCCACTGGGTAATATTATAAGAAAACATGGAATTAACTTCCACTGTTATGCTGATGATACTCAATTATATAGTTCATCACGACCAGACGAAAACACTAACTCATCTAAATTGACCGAGTGTCTCAAAGATATAAAATGCTGGATGACGCGTAATTTCCTGCTATTAAATTCAGATAAAACGGAGGTATTACTTATTGGTCCAAAAAACTACTCACAAAACCTCTTACAATACAACTTTAATATAGATGGATGTCCTGTTACTTTATCCACTACAGTAAAAGACCTGGGTGTTATACTAGACCGCAACTTGTCTTTCGAAAATCATATTTCATATGTTACAAGAACAGCCTTTTTCCACCTTAGAAACATTGCTAAGCTACGTAACATGCTATCTGTTTCTGATGCAGAAAAGTTAGTTCATGCATTTATGACCTCGAGACTGGATTACTGTAATGCTTTATTAGCCGGTTGTCCTGCATCCTCAATAAACAAGCTACAGTTAGTCCAAAATGCAGCCGCTAGAGTTCTTACTAGGTCAAGAAAATATGATCATATAACACCGATTTTATCATCTCTACACTGGTTACCTATTAAGTTCCGTATCAACTACAAAATACTACTACTGACCTATAAAGCCCTAAATGGTTTAGCTCCAATGTACTTAACGGACCTTCTTTCGCCCTACAATCCACTGCGTTCTTTAAGATCACTAAATTCAAGGCTTCTGGTCATTCCTAGGATATCTAAGTCCACTAAAGGAGGGAGGGCGTCTCGCATTTAGCTCCAAAACTCTGGAATAGCCTTCCCGATATGAGTGCACGAGGCTCTGACTCGCTGACACAGTTTAAAACTAGACTAAAGACGCATTTCTTCAGTCAAGCATTCACATAATGCTTACCTTTTAGTCCACTGTTATGCCATACAGAACCGTTTGCCGCTGAAATTGCTTAGCGCACCAGTTGGGGCTCGACAGCCTTTTAGACAACAGACGTGAGCACGTTCGGCACGTATGGTTGGCTTGCGGAGAGTTTGTGAGATAGTGATTTTCTAACACCGACTCCTGTATAATGGAAATCAATTCTGAACATCAGCTATGCTAATTATTTTCCATCTGCCTTCTGCTGTCATCTGGGACGTTTGTCCCAGAAAATGGCGTTCGCCAGGTCCAGTTTGTATCCAGCCTCTCACGGGGATCTCAGATGCCCCAACGCCTGTGAAGAGACGACTCAGACGCTGGCGATATGTTATGGCTCCATATTATATATGAACAATATTTATATTTAATATTTATATATAAACAATATGAATGTAACCCAGAGGAGAACTGGCCCCAGACTTGAGCCTGGGTTCTCCCAAGGTTTTTTTCTCATCCAATCTGATAGAGTTTTGGTTCCTTGCCACTGTCGCCTTGCTTTGCCTTGCTTTTGGCTTGCTTCAGTCGGATTTTTACCATTTTAACAATATTACTTATCTGTGTTGTACTACTGTCATGTTATCACTGTGAAGCTGCTTTGATACAATCTGTATTGTGAAAAGCGCTATATAAATAAATGTGACTTGACTTTCGACTTCACTTCAATGGACAATCGACCTCCCATTCTCTGAATTAAACCATAGAATGTCTGCCAGTTCCAGGAGCTTAAGGTGAGAGGGCGACAGTCATGAGGACACTGGCTTCCCAGTAACCAACGCTGGTAATCAGTGGCTAAAAGACTCCTACGGTACTCGCTTAAGAATAAGGATCTCAGCCTGATGATAATCCTCTGCATCGGGAAAGGATTCAGGAAGTAAAGTTTACCAAATTCCTCAGCAGTGGCATCCATGAGTTCCTGCCACGTATGGTGGTTCCAGACATCCGGGATGTTTGATTGGGTGACACTGCTGTGGCACCGCAAAAGACAGACTTCCGTAGCTCTGTGTCGTCATCTTTCAGGTCTGTGCTAGGCAAATACTGGCCAGGCAGCTGGATCCTGGAGATAAGAAGGGAGGGCCATGAGACCATCTTTTTATCTCTGTAGGACGTTCAGAGGTTTTCCTCTAGTGAGGTCGTCGGCAGGATCTGCTGGCAGAATCCACATAATGACAGGAACAATTCTCCGTTAGTTCTTGGATTATGGCGACTCTATTGCCAACAAAGACTTTGTAGTGGCAGGATTCAGAGTTCAGCCAGGTAAGGACTGTCGAGGAGTCTCTCCACAACACTGTGGTCTCATTTGCAAGGTCAGTTCCTTCTTGAGCAATCTAGCCAACTGAGCAGCCACAAGAGCTCCACAAAGCTCCAATCGAGGAATTGAAAGAGAACGTTTGGGGCCACTCGGGATCGAGCCACCACAAAAGACAGGTACACTTGGCCTCTCTTGTCAGTTGTCCTCAAGTATGCCACCGCTCCATATGCCTGCTCTGATGCATCTGAAAATATGTGGACTTCATGCATGGCATCCTTTACCTCAGGAGGGACATATGTCCTAGGGAGAGTGATGTTTGGTAGGTACTGAAGTTCATCTTCCCAGACACGCCATGACTGCAAGAGCTCAGGTGGTAAGATCGGGTCGTCCCAACCCCGCTGTTTACTCCATAGCTGCCGAATAATGATCTTCGCTCGAGTGGTGTAGGGCAAAAGAAGTCCCAAAGGGTCGTACTCAGTGGCCAGGACCTTATAGATGTTCCTGAGGGTGGTAGTCTCATAAACAACAGGTCGGTGCTTGTACGCCAGGGTATCAGTCTGCCAGTTCCAGCTTAGGCCTAAGGTTGACTCTGGTAGGTCAGACTTGTCTTGAGCCAACCAAAGTTCTAAGCTCTCAGCTTGCGCTTCGGGGGTAAGTGACTCAGAACACTGGGAATATTGCTGGCCCATTGCCCTACTCTCAAACCCAGCTTTGGACAGCATCTCTCTCAGTCGGTCTAACCAAGTGCCTGGCGGCCTCAGGGGTACACAGACTCTGAAGGCAGTTGTCCACATAAAAACATTTCTCCACTGAGAACCTGATGGACTCATCGGCAATGCTGTTCTCGATCACATGGTGCTGCAGAGCATAAGTGGCACAGCATGGACTACATGTAGTGCCGAAGGGTAACACCTGCCATTCAAAGACTTTAGGAGGCTCATCCACTTTCAGGTCACGCCAAAGGAACCGCAGGAGGGGGCGATCTTCAGGAAGGAGGCGGACCTGATGGAACATTGCCTTGATGTCACCACTTACGGCAACAGGATGCTCTCTAAATCTGATGAGTACACCTAGCAATGATGCTCCAAGAGTAGGGCCAGGCAACAGATACTGGTTGAGACTTTGCCCGTGATATTGATGGGAACAAATGAAAACAACACAGGATTTCCCATTATGACTGACAAGGTGGTGGGTATGTACCAACATTCATCAGAGTCTGTCTCCGTTGTTACTTCCTGGACAGCTCCTGTCTGAATGAGCTTCTCCATTTCTGCACTGTAGGTCTTAGCTTTCATCGGATCCTTTAACAAACGCTTCTGATACTGCGCAAGTTTAGCATGACTTGACTCCTTAGGGGCATGCAATCAAGGCATATTCTTCTGTCGGAGCAATGGGGTCGCCAACCGAAGAATTCCATTCACTTCTGTGCGGATGGTCTTGGTTTCAAGGACCTTTAAAGCCTTTTGATCTAGTTTGGAGCGAGTCACCTCTTTCTCATCCCTGTGTGGAACAGCGTCTATTTGCCAGAGTCTTTGGACATTCTTAAAGAGCTCATCTTGGGGTGGAAGGACAGATGTCAATAGACATTGTTGGGAGGATGCAGGCCGCCCCATGAACGATGCAGGGCCCTGAAGGGTCCATCCCAAGCGTGTGTGGACAGCAGCAGGACCACCTGAAGAACCTAATCTGATAGGCTCTATAGGTGTAATGAGATGTGGCTGATCTGACCCAATCAGAAGTAGAGGCTGAGCATCTTTCACTGGCAGGATGGGAACACCACGTAAGTATTTATACTTCCTCTGCAGTTGTTCCATGGGATAAGACTGCCGTGACAGATTGAGGTGATCTGCAGTGAAAGCATATTCAATCTTGTAACAGGTTTGAGGCTTATGAGAGGGGGATACTTGAAATGAGATCAATGATCCCATGAAGAACTTCAATGTCTTTGACGCACGGTGTGCAATGGGAGGTCTTCAGGAATACCCTGCATGCCTAGGGCTTTGGCAGCAGTTGGGAGCAGAATGGTTCGCTCAGAGCCGTCGTCAAAAGGTGTCTAAAGTACGGTCTTCATAATGAATATGTACAGGTACTACCTTGAGCATGACACCGGGTCCCAGCAACAGGTTTGTCCAGGTAAAATCGGTCTGGAGAGAACCTGGTGAGCAACTCTTCTCAGCACTGACTGTATTCTCTTGGGAGGATCTCACATTTACGTCGTGAAGAGGGCGAAGGTGTTTGCCTTGACACAGGTTACAGGGCTTCTTCAGATCACACTGAGCAGCGTGATAAGTCCTGGCACAGCGCCAGCAACGATTATTACCTCTGAATCCAATCTTTGGCCTGGTCAGTAGTCAGTTTAGAAAATGGTTTGCATTGACTCAAATAATGCTCTGTACTATCACAGAAGGGACAGAACCGTTTTACTTCAACTGACTTTGGTCGGTGGAGTCATACCCTTCTGAGGGGACAGGGAAGTTACATTTTGAGCCACTCCAACCCCATGAAGAATGGCTACAGTCCTTTTACTCTGTACGGGTCTAGAAGTCTGTCGGTCCTGCACCTCTCGGGAGGATTTCTCTACATCAAAGTCATGGCACCAGGCTTCATAGCGTAGCCAGTTTGAGAGTTATGCTCCAGGTTGCCGAAACATGTGACGGCAGAACTCAGCTCGCTGTTCAGAAGGAAGTTTGCTCAAAAGGCGTGCAACATGTGACCCACAATTCAGTTCAATGTCACCTTCAGGTCCTAAAGTCTTCAACAAACCCACCAAAGACTGTACCTGAAGAGCAAACTTATGGAATCCAGCCGTATCCCCACGCTTTACATCAGGGGCTTCCAGGACACTAGCAATTTTCCTCAAAGCAAGTTGGTGGGGCTGACCAAACTTCTCATGGAGGGCCACCATGGTGACTCTACCTTGACCACAGGTGCTTGATGCCTTGACTGGGCTGGTATAGACCCAAGTAGGGGAGAAGAAACTGGAATTCGGGCACTTGAGGGTTTTTTATACGAGGTCTGGGCAGCTGAGGATAATAACACTCTGAGGTCTTCAGGTGTTGGAGGAGGGGTAGCACATCTGGGTATTGAAAGCAATACGGAGAATGGCGGTGTGCAGGGGGAGCCTGGCTGGTTGTTGAATTGTTTGTTACCCCAGGTGGGTATGTAGCTTTGTCAAATTTCGTTAACTTTAAAGCCTCCATACCTCTGCTCAGATCGGACTCCGGCTCGGGCCAGGGTGGAAGCTCAGGCCACTCTTCATCATCAGCTGATGTGGCCAGCTCTGTCTGGCCTACACGACAGGAATGACTGGATGGCAGTTGGGATTCAGGTCACACTGGAGGATAATCAGGACTTTTAGTTGTGCTGAGGTCTGCTCTAAGGGTTTGGGCAACTTTGACCAGTTCTTTGAACTCAGTACGAACTTCTTTCAACTCCATCAGGTCAGCGCGAAAGGCTTGGTGGGATTGTAACAGCTGTACATTTTCTCTGCAAATGGCTTGGAGCTCGTTGTAGACTTCAGGCTCAGTGTAACGGTTCTGCTGGACTGATGAGAATGACTGTGGTAGGTTTTCGCTGCGCTCTGCATAACTGAAGCTTGGTGGTCTGAACCGAGTAGAGTTCTCAACGGGTCGGGTTCGGCCCGACAAACCCGACGGGACCCGCGGGTTCGGGCCGGGTTCGGGTCGAAAATATAAGCAAATGACTCGGGTCGGGTCGGACCTCGGGCTTAATCTTTTCCACCCAGTAAAAAAACAAACAAATTATTATAATCATCGCTGCTGTTCACCGTAAAGAAAGTCTGGCTGCTGCGTGCAAAGTCCATCGCGGGTGGCTGGCAGAGAGGAGAACACGCCTCAGTCTATCCACTGTGGACGCACTGATCTTCCTCCACGATGCCTATTATAAGCATATGATTATGTTTGTAGGCTAGGTCTATTTTGTTTCAAAACTCGTAGCCCGCCTGCTGGTTTCAAACGCGGTCGGAAGACTAGGAAAAGGAAAAGAGAATCTGACTGCGTGAGAAACCTGACAGGAGTCCCGCTCTCGGTTCGAGCTTTATACTCATTGGCGCGAGCTCAAAAGCAGCACTGGATGCAACGGTGATGCTGACCTGGCGATCTTGTTGATGGACTAGTAAGTCAACCTTTCTAAGTTTGTGCTCATTTTATTTTGTGATTTCACCCGAATGAATAGACGCTGCAACGGCAATAGACTGTACTAGAACGCGTGCGCGTCCGAGTCGGGCCGCGGGCCGGGTTCGGGCGGATAATTCATGTTGATGTGTCGGGTTACATCGGGTCGGGCTTCAAAAGCCACGGGCCAGGTCGGGTCGGGTAATAATTTTCAGGCCCGTTGAGAACTCTAAGAACCGAGGGCGTGCACGAGAAGCAGCATCATCATAGAGGTCATCAGGATGATCCCATGATGACTGGAGAGGGGTCATGTGAGCAGGTACCTCCCAGGGTTGTGAAAAAGCATGTTCACTTACAGGTCTTCCCCTACATACTGTACTTCAAAGTCTTGGAGTCAAACTGGTGGACATGATCAGCGTTTTGGTCTGGTTGCCCCAACAATCTCCTCATCGGAATCCATTGTACCAGGAATTAACACTGTATCTGGCTCAAAGGACCAGTTTGTTGGAGAGGAAAAGATACTGCTAGGCTCTAAGTTCTACTTGTTAGCAGCGTACACCCCTGGGTGTCGGTCAGGACACAAGGAATGAGGAGACTGGTGCTTCTTTCCAAAGTGTATTCAATATTAGTCTAAAATAACAAAAACATTACATTAGTAAAAGATTAAAGGTGTACATTCACACAGATGAATCAGTCCCTTCTTAATACAGAATACTAACATCTTCAGTATCACCTAAAGTACCTCTAAATAACTGTTTAAAGCTCAAAATATAGACAAGACAGGCAATTAAGGACAATTAAAACTATTGGTTTGGTCACAAAATTACTTATGAGATTAGCAAATGACAGATGCATAAACTAGAGTTCTCAACGGGTCGGGTCAGGCTCGACAAACCTGACGGGAACCGCGGTTCGGGTCTAGAAATATAAGCAAATGACTTGGGTCGGAGTCGAACCTCGGGCTTAATCTTTTCCACCCAGTAAAAAAACAAACAAATTATTATATTCATCGCTGCTGTTCACCGTAAAGAAAGTCTGGCTGCTGCGTGCAAAGTCCATTCGCGGGTGGCTGGCAGAGAGGAGAACACGCCTCAGTCTATCCACTGTGGACGCACTGATCTTCCTCCACGATGCCTATTATAAGCATATGATTATGTTTGTAGGCTAGGTCTATTTTGTTTCAAAACTCGTAGCCCGCCTGCTGGTTTCAAAACGCGGTCGGAAGACTAGGAAAAGGAAAAGAGAATCTGACTGCGTGAGAAACCTGACAGGAGTCCCGCTCTCGGTCGAGCTTTATACTCATTGGCGCGAGCTCAAAAGCAGCACTGGATGCAACGGTGATGCTGACCTGGCGATCTTGTTGATGGACTAGTAAGTCAACCTTTCTAAGTTTGTGCTCATTTTATTTTATGATTTCACCGGAATGAATAGACGCTGCAATGGCAATAGACTGTACTCGAACGCGTGCGCGTCCGAGTGCGGCTCGGGTTCGGGCGGATATAATTCATGTTGATGTGTCGGGTTACATCGGGTCGGGCTTCAAAAGCCACGGGCCAGGTCGGGTCGGGTCGGGTAATAATTTTCAGGCCCGTTGAGAACTCTAGCATAAACAAACAATCTAACTCCTCAATTTAATGGCATAATCAAAGGGAAATAATACTGTATAATCCTTCTGCGGCATAATTATCTAACATATTACAGACATATAAAATGTAAATTATCACTTTGGACTATATTTAGCAGAAATCACGTTACACATATTGATTTTCTGTCAGACGATCGTACATGAATCGGTACATGTCCGGGCATGTACATTTAAATGCACAAAGCTCAATATCCACTGATAACACAGTTAAAACATAGATCAATCAGGGAAAACTTACTTTGTGGTCATGCACTAATATTTAACACCCAGAAAGCCAACGAACATAACGAATAACAGGCAGGAATAAACTTCTAGATGAGTAGCTGCCGTTCTCTCAGGAATCTATATTGACGCGCAGGCAGCAAACAATAACAATAATGCCTCCTACTGGAAGCAACAGGTATCACACTCTAAAATAACGATCAAAATAAAAGTCCCACAATAAAAGTCCTCTTTTCCGGGAGCCTTTTATACAATTCTGAACTATATTTTTATATTTTATTTTCACCTGCTGCCAGGTTCTTTTTCCTTCACTTCAGTTACTGCTGCTGCATGAAAGCAATTAACGTTACAAATTTTGCAATGTATTGTGACACATTAAATTTTGAAGTATTTTAAATAGTTTACACCGCTATTTACGCATTGAGACGATCAGCAATTTCCTGCCAAACTTTCTCACTTGCTTTATTTATTGCCACTGTTTTGCCTTTTTTGGTGATGACTTCTTTAAATTTTTCATTATTAACATCGTTGCTCTAGCTTTTCCTGTTGTTGCCATGGTCAGAGCCATGTATTCAGGAGAGTTGCGACACGCTTTGATGTCGCCGCAAGGGTGTCACGTGGTTCATGGAAGCCCCAATAGTTCCAAAACAGACGCGGAGTGTCATGTTCTTCAATGGAAAGACAGCAGCGATTGCATTATTAAACGGTAAATATAAAATAAAACACACACCAAAGTACTTTTTAAGCTTTTATTGCATTTGGTTAATGTCAGTGTTGCATTTTGAGAGGCAGGGTGTCAACTTAGATACGTTTTTTAGGTTATATTTTTGGAGGGAAAAGCCTGTGTTCATGTTCGCATTGGTAGTTGCACTGGCTTTAGCTAACAGCGGCTCTAACTTAACTTTTCCATGTCATTCATCTGATGATGGACATCTCATGATATTTATTTTAGCACAACTGGGCTGTATTAGGTTATTGATTCCCGTGATCTTGCTTAGAAATTCCGATTCAGCCAAGCCTGCCGTGATCACGCAAAGAGGTCTGCGTGGTGCCCCGTTCAGGATTACAAACATGACAACCAACATAAAATATAAATAATTACGCTGTGCATGTACAAATGAATGATTTAGGGGAAAATAGACTGCTCCCATAACGTAGCAATGACCATATTTACAGTAATGTTCGGTAAATTTTAACTTCAAAAAATGAAACCGGAGAGGTAGTTATTTTTCTTATTATAGAGATGTAATTGTGAATGTGTAGTCTTTTTTTTTTTACATTTTTTGTTGTTGTTGTTGTTTTTTTCTTCTTCTATTTTGAATGTACTTTATTTTGTATAGTGCTGTGGACCATTTTATATGTATGTCCTGAATAAAGATGATGATGATGATAATGATGATGATGATGATGATGATGATGATGATGATGATGATGAGTTAATGAGTGAATTATTTGTTCATAAATACGATCCATAACTGGTTGGGATTCAATTCAGTATGGCTAATGTATCCCTTCATCCTACCCTAATCATAGACTAAACCATTCATCAGAAAACACACACAAATACATTTATACGATGTACTGTGTATTGGCCTACACGTTTCAATCACACATAATAACTAACCCTAACCCCTCATATATATATATATATATATATATATATATATATATATATATATATATATATATATATATATATATATATATACACACATACACAGTTGTGGCCTTAAGCATCTGGGAGCCCGTTTCAATAACTAATGGGGCCCTACCCACATAAAACAAAAACATAATAGAGCAGAAAAAGCAAGGATTCCTGTTGGTTTGCATCAGTGGTACATTATATCACGTGCACTTTCATCTTCATGGAAACAAGATGAACAACATAGAAATAACCCAAACTTATTTGATTAAAACTATATACAATTATACAGCGTTTTACGTTGTAATAAGCCTGACCCTTTCACGCAGGGAAACTTCACTTGGTAGACTGAATAAAGCTTCTTTTGATGTCCGGATATCTTTCGTTTTTCAGCACCACTAGCATATGTTTGTTTCATTTCGTCTTATAATTCATTTTCTGCTCAAAATAACATTTTAACCTAGCAGCAAAAAAGACAAAGGTATAATGAATACTACGGAAATGATTCTACAGTTCGCTCAAGCAGTTTTCGGAGTGTTAAACGTCACCGTGGTAACCGTGAGTTTGACCAATCAGAGATGTCAATGTTTTGCTAAAAACAAGGTTGATTTCGTAGCTTGTAGCTTTTATAGAAACAAAAACTTTCATTTCACAACCTCATAGCTCGTGGTCAATCTACCTGGGGGTCTCCAACCTTTTTTCATTTGAGAGCTGGCTACTTTTTAAAAATGAAAGTGGTCGAGAGTCATAATACAAAATATTGTCTAAAATAATGTCTCTTAAATAATGTCTCATAACTCTCATATTAACAGCTATCCAAACTTTTTTTAGACCTTAAAGAAGTTTTTTAGGCCTATGTCACCCTTAAATGACAGAGAAAATAACAAAATTAGAGATAAAAAAAAATTCTAGAAATGTGTACTTTGCATAAAAAAGGTTTTATAGTAGATAAACCTCACATATTTCAGCCTTTAAATATTTTTTTATAAATGATACAAAAAAGACTGGCATTTATCATGCACATTAGCGTATCCTTATTATTAATAATAAAATTCGGACCAATTTTGCCTTGACGTCTATCGTTGCTATGCAACCATTCACTTGCGCTCTCCACAGGATTTATTTACGGAGCAGAGAAAAACACCCTCATCCTTCATGTTTAGGCTACTGAGCTTTCAATGTTGTTACGGAAAGGGTGAAGCTGTTTCTTGTCATATGACCTGCGGTGCGCTTGCGGCATTCTGTTTGCGGCATATTTTTTCATCTCGCTGCGCCTGGAAAAAATGAGCGCGTCACTTCAATCCCCGCGCGCCTACATTTGATACAACTTGAACACGCTAAAGACGCGATTTGTGAACGGCCCCTTGGGAGCCACATGAGACTGAAAATCAATATCCAATGGAGAATATGAATGGGATTTTGCCGGTCTGTTGGGGCCCCCTTGGAGGGCGGGGCCCGTTTCAATTGAAACTGTTGAAACATAGGTATAGGCCGCCCCTGTATATATATATATATATATATATATATAGATATATAGATAGATAGATAGATAAATAGATAGATAGATAGATGGATAGATAGATAGATAGATGATAGATAGATAGATAGATAGATAGATAGATAGATAGATAGATAGATAGATAGATAGATAGATAGATAGATAGATCATATTTTATATTCTTTTTAAAATAATATAATAATATGTTATATATTTATGATGTTATAAAAAATATTATATACATCAGGTTACCATAAGTTAGCTAACAACGTTAGTGAAGTGCTGGTCACGTAAGCTATAGCTGCAATTAATCTATTATCTTCCAATAAACATTTACTAGACCTGGCTAGGCTACATAACATATAACTACAGACTAGATTCACGAGAGGTCGGCTAATGTGTGTAAAAGTAAAAAATACAGTGATTTCATTAATTTACCAGCGAGAGGACATCGGAAGCACCGAAAATGCATGGGGTTCAATTCTGGAACTATCAGTGGTTGGAACTAATGGGCGGGTCCACGACACACGTTGCTTCCGCATTCCTCAGATACAATGGCGGTCTACGGCTATGTCAGAACTCTCTGAATACATGGCTCTGGCCATGGTAGCCCACAGTAAATCGATTGACCCATGTCTCGACTTTTCAGGACTTTTAAAGAATGGCGTGCACGCGCAATGATCTAGACTATTTAAACCTGACTCGCTCACGCACAAACGCATCTTCGAGTGCATCCGTCCCCGAGATTGGTTTGCAGCGATCAGTACAAGGTCCCACCCTTCGGGCTGTCCCTGTCCCCCCGTGTCTTCACGAAAGTCGCAAGAGGGGGCCCTTGTTCCCATGAGAGAACAGGGCGTTCGCATCCTCAACTATCTCGACAACTGGCTCATACTAGCACACTCTCAAGATCAGTTATGCGATCACAGGGACCTTGTGCTCAGACACCTCAGCCGGTTGGGTCTTCGGGTCAACTGGGAGAAGAGCAAACTCGCCCCCATGCAGAGGATCTCTTTTCTCGGTATGGAGTTGGATTCGGTCGCACAAACAGCGCGCCTCACAGAGCAGCGTGTTCAGTCGGTGCTGGACTGCTTGAACACGTTCAAGGGCAGGATGACGGTCCCACTGAAATTCTTTCAGAAGATCCTGGGGCATATGGCAGCAGCAGCAGCGGTAACCCCGCTCGGCTTGCTTCATATGAGACCGTTTCAGCACTGGCTTCACGGCCGAGTTCCGAGATGGGCGTGGCATCACGGCACTCACCGGCTGGAAATCACACCGGCCTCCCTTCAGACCTTCAGCCCGTGGTCAGATCCCTCGTTCCTTTGGGCAGGAGTCCCCTTGCAACAGGTATCCAGGCACGCTGTGGTGTTCACAGATGTCTCTGCCACCGGCTGGGGTGCCACGTACAACGGGCATGCAGGGTCAGGGGTGTGGACGACCCTCATCTGCATTGGCATATCAATTGCCTCGAGTTGCTAGCAGTACACCTCGCTCTGTGCCGTCTGAAAAGGCCGCTGCAGGGCAGGGATGTGCTGGTCCGTACGGACAACACTGTGACCGTTGCGTATATCAACCGGCAAGGTGGTTTACGCTCCCGTCGCATGTCGCAACTCGCCCGCCATCTCCTCCTCTGGAGTCAGAAGCATCTGAGGTCGCTTCGAGCCATGTATGTCCCCGGTGTGCTCAACCGTGTGGCCGACGAGCTATCACAAGCTGTGCCTTCGCAAGATATGCGTTTCCCCCAGTGAGCCGTCTTGCACAGACACTGTGCAAAGTCAGGGAGAACAAGGAGCAGGTCCTTCTGGTGGCTCCCTACAGGCCCACTCGGACCTGGTTCCCAGAACTCATGCTCCTTGTTATAGTCCCTCCCTGGCCCATTCCTCTGAGGAAGGATCTTCTGACTCAGAGACGGGGCACCCTATGGCACCCGCGTCCCAGACCTCTGAAAACTCCCATGTCTGGTCCCTGGGACGGACGCAGAGGTTCTAGGTGACTTACCCCCAGAGGTACTTAACACCATCACTTCAGCACGGGCGCCATCCACGAGACGTGTCTACGCCCTGAAGTGGAACCTGTTCGTCGAGTGGTTCTCTTCTCGCCGAGAGACCCCCGAAGATGTTCGATAAGGTCCGTGCTTTCCTTCTTGCAGCAAGGGTTGGAGCGAAGACTGTCTCCCTCCACCCTCAAAGTCCATGCTGCTGCTATTTCAGCTTATCACGACCACATCGATGGCAAAACGGTTGGAAAGCACGACCTGGTCGTCAGGTTTCTTAGGGGGCGAGACGGTTAAATCCTCCTCGACCCCCTCCATACCCTCTTGTGCTCTTTCCCTGGTGCTCCGAGCATTTCAGGACATTCCCTTTGAGCCTTTGCAATCAGTGGACTTAAAGCTTCTTTCCATGAAGACTTTGCTACTGGTTGCATTGGCCTCTGTCAAGAGGGTAGGAGACCTGCACGCATTTTCGGTTCGATGAATTGTGCCTAGAGTTCGGGCCGGGTGACAGCCACGTGGTATTAAGACCCCGGCCTGGCTTTGTGCCCAAGGTTCCTACCACTCCCTTTAGAGACCAGGTAGTGAACCTGCAAGCGCTGCCCTTGGAGGAGCCCTGGCTTTGCTCTGTCCAGTTCGCACTCTGCGTATGTACGTGGACAGAACTCAAAGCATCAGGACCTCAAGACCAGCTCTTTGTCTGTTACGGAGGCCAGAAGAAGGGAAAGGCTGTCTCCAAGCAGAGGATGGCCCACTGGATAGTGGATGCCAACGCCTTGGCTTACCAAGCTCAAGGCGTGCCCTGCCCGCTTAGATTGCATGCACACTCCACGAGAGGCATTGCATCCTCCTGGGCGCTGGCTCGTGGCGCCTCGCTAACAGATATCTGTAGGGCTGCGGGCTGGGCGACACCTAACACGTTCGCTAGATACTATAGCCTACATGTAGAGCCGGTCTCCTCCCGTGTTCTCACCTTAAACAGGTAGAAGCACTCGGCTTGCTGCACCCTACTGTGCAACCTTATTGCTCCAGAGTGAAAAACCTGTCGAGTCCTCCAACACCCCTCTTGTAGGTGGGCCTCAAGAAAACTGGATGGGCCCATTAAAATAAGGCAAAAAAAAAACACCCCCCTTCATCTCCGTTTCAGCGCTTTCGGCGGCACTGTGGACAGCGACTCAGTAGCCTACCTGTGCTCTTGTGTCGCAGTCCTCAGCTTAGTGCTTAAGCGGAAAAAGACGGCAGTGAGCCTCACTTGATTAATCTCTTTTGAATGTTCAATACACAAAAAGACTGAAACGGAATTGGAGGGTCTCTGTTTCTCTCTCCAGTTATTTACCCAGCACGACGGGCAGGGAACTGACCAAAATTATTTAACAGTTTCTTATAAAGTTAGAATGACAGAAGAACTGTATCGACATGAAATAACATCAGCATTGAATCTGACACAGCTGCTAAACAAAAACAGCAGGAAAATGATACAAAATTATTTAACTGTTTTTTATTTATTCAGAATGATAGAAGAACTGTATCAACATGAAATAATTAAATGAACAACATATCTAACCAAAGTGTGGGGACTGGGGAGCCAGAGCATGCCATGGGAGGTATGGAGTGGTAAAAATGAAAGCCTAATAATTAGATTAAATAAAAAAGTTAAATTGTTATTATTCTGAAATTAAGGCCTCGATTACACTGCAGGTCTTGATGCCCAGTTCTAATTTGTTACATTTATCCCATTTATCCGATTTATTTTTTTTTTTTTACTGTCCGTTTATACGTTCTTTCGAGTGTATCCGAGTCATGTGTTTACACTTGCCATATAGCCATCTAAAACATCGCACTTGCTTTATAGGCTTTAACGAGGAGCAGTGGGTCCGAAATTTTAGGACGAGCAAGCCAACCTTTTTGATATGTGTCAACGTTTGTCCACATTCACGTTTTCTCTACGACGTTTTGTCGGGCAGTCCATCCCTTTGCAGATGCGCGTCGGGGTTTCTCTCGTCATTAAACCGCGGAGAAGTGGTCTAAATGCATTGACACATATCTGATTTATTTCTAATTTATTTCCACATATGAATGAGGCCTGAAACCGATCTCGAAATATCTGAATGCATGCGTTTTTTTCTTGTTTACATGGTCACAGAACACATCCGATCGCCACCGTTTGTTTCTGTCTCATTGAAAATCTTGCGCACCAATGTCATTCATTTCATTGGATCACTTGCTGGTGACGATGCAGCCTGTGGGCAGGCTTAAGAGTCCACACGTGGGGTAGAAGCCACTGATTGGTTGAGAAGCTTTCACTCAAAGCTTTCCTCTGGCTGCTTATTGGATGAACTGATAGAATGAAAATCAGTACGTATCTGCAGACGAGAATACCCGCCTGGGTCAAAATGGACGGGCCCGGACCTAAAATGCCCAATGGTAGAGCCACGGTTGCACTCCACCAAACATCTATCCCAGCGGGGCCTCCAATTTTATGTAGCACTCCTGTAAGGGAGCAGGTTTATCAATAAACAGTCAGACGAGATGCTTCATTATCAGAGTTTTTAGAATGAATTGTGGCAATAAATAAACAATTATTACACAACAATGCATGAGCTCTATTATTTCTATAATGTTATACACAAGTGCATGAGCTCGTATGTACTTCCCCATTAAATCAACGCATCCCAAGTTCACCGTGAATAAATGAGTGCACTTAAAGTATCCTGAAACAGCGACACTCTCTATATTCACAAGCCTCAATCTCACATAAAACACATGAAACAACACAGGTCATACATCAACCTTTAACTAAACAGGGCACGTTATATTATATTTTCAGCTGGGAGAGCACGGGTTCGCGCGCAAATCGCTTATGTGTGTATCAGTAGGGTGATTAAATGTATACGGTTGAATTTATATTATATAAATTCAACCGTATACATTTAATCACCCTACTGATACACACATAAGCGATTTGCAACGCGAACCGGCGTGCTCTCAGCTGAAAACTCTAGCATTTTACATTGGATTCGCCCCGTATCGAATTTAACCCAACAATACAACACAATACCTAGCAAAAATTGATTTAGTCACACTAATATTCACATGAGTGCAAATGTACGGTTCATGTACCTGTAAGGGAGCAGGTTTATCAGTTAACAGTCAGACGAGATGCTTCATTAACAGAGTTTTTACTTAGAATGAAGCGTCTCGTGAGAACTCCCCAACTATTAGTACCCGCACACACACGACCAATCAGATGCACTCATCCCAAACATGTCATCATTACATTTCTAAACTCAAACAAAATCACTAAAAATATTAATTAAAGGGTGCATATCATGCTTTTAAATCATTAATTTTTACTTATAAATCATACATTTGTGGTCTATATAAAGCATAACTGCAATGCTTGGGTCTGAATTCCTCATTATTATAGCTCCACACAGGCCACTTTTCTACCCCATTTCTGATGTGCTTCTGTGAGCAAGTCGTTTCAATGCGGCCCCTTTAAATAAAAAGGCGTACCGTCTTACCCCGCCTGCTTTCCAGGTCGCTGAGTTCACGGTCAGCTCACGGTTCATCGGCCATTATTGTAGTTTGATAAGAGATACGATTACTATAGTTTCAAAGAACATTTTTATTCACACATTAACAAAATGTCAACAACGGAAGACTTGTCCACCAAGCCTTACATATTCGAGCCAGAGCGAGCGATTTGAAAAAGATGACGAAGACGAACCTGCAGAACGTCTTAAGTTCATATGGAGGCAGGTATGTAAGTTAACTATGTTGTGTTATTAGTGAAAGTCGACTATTTCTCTTGTTAAAACAAGCACACTGACAAGATAAATGACTGCGGTCTGATCTTACCACTAAAAATCTGTATTGATAATAAAATGATAACTTACGTTTAGAAAGCATCAGGAAACACAGCAGCTAAAGTAGATAGAAGTCGATTGGCAAACCCTTCTGTATACTGGCTGAGGTTGTTGAAGTGGGGATCCTTGAAGTGCTTCAGGTCACTACATCCAACAACCGAACATTTTGACTAGCCCTCTCGTAACTTCTGCATCATTGAGCTTGGAGTACAAAAATCGGAGCGAGAAATAATAATGGCGGATTGCTGGAAATGTTGGACCGGTAGTCAGATATCCTTATTTGGCAGTTCCGCTGCAAATACGGTGACGTACTTGATCAAAAACGTCATAGACAACAGAAAAATCTGAACAGGTTGAAAAATATGACCAAAACAGAATATAAAGATATAAAAGAAGCACCTGAAGAGAATAATTTCATCTTTTCTGTACTTATAAACACTCCAAATCTACAACAAAATGCATTTAAGGGCTAAAAAAGTGGATTTTGCATGATATGTCCCCTTTAATGCAGAACATAAACATTTCAACGTCCTTAACAACATTAATATTTTATAATTTTTTAAAGTGATTACTGGATTAAATTTTAGGTGAACACAAACAGTCAATATTGTTCACATTTTACTCAGCATATTACACTAATGCTGCTGCTGTCTCCTGACTCAGCTAAATCCATGGTGCTGCTGTGCTGAGCTAATGCTGCTATGCTGCTAATGCTGCTGCTGTCTCTTTACTCTGCTAAATTCATGGTGCTGCTGTGCTGTGCTAATGCTGCTATGCTGCTGCTGTCTAAGCAGGAAGTCACATTCAATAAGCAGGAAGTCACATTTCATTGAAATGACAGAGGCTACAAACTTAGCTCCTCATAATTCAAGGGTGTGGGACCCACTCACCCTACAGGCCTATCACAGATCAGTGGGTGGGACTTCACTTGCAGAAACTGAAATCAATATCTACCATCTTGTTTTTGGAAGCTAAGCTAACAAGCGCTGTGGAGACAGGAAGTATGACAATGACAGAATAAACTAAACATGATATGGAAGAAGAGGATTTTGAATCTGCTGCTCGAATCAGATGTTCGTGGCTATCTTTATGAGCTAAGTTAGTGAAGAGCAGCTGAGGATGACGGAGGAGCAGGCGGCGGCTGCCTGTCGCGGTCGGGGAGCCGCGACAGACTCATTGACGACTGATGTCCACACACAACATAAAATCAGGCCTGTTTCTCTTTCGAACTGCCGTTTATGCTCCCACTCTTCTGTGAGAGATATGAGACCGGTCGGTGCGTCTCTTGTCTTTCATTATCACTCACGCCACCGGCCTCGCGCGCCATCCTCTCGCGCTGCTCTCACGTCCTGCTTGCCACAGCCAACTAATTAGAAATTTGGTGTGAAATGAACTCTGGTGGCAGCAAATGTTAGCCTTGTTGACGAAAGGAAGATTTTTCTGATGTGCGTGCAGTTTCCGGATTAGTGGGTGTGGCTTGCTGAGCTGTGCTATGTGGTGCATTGTGGGTGTTGTAGTCTTTCATACGAATGCACCCTTCGGTTATTTTCTGTCTTTTCTTGGTCAAGAGGGCACCAAATTCAAAAATTCTTTTACATTTCGACTACATATTTGATCCACTTTCAATAAAGATTAATGTTGAAACGGGTGAAATGCTCCTTTAAATCCATGGTGCTGCTGTGCTGTGCTAATGCTGATATGCTGCTAATGATGCTGTGGTCTCCTGACTCTCTGCTAAATTCATGGTGCTTATGGATGGTGAAGTAGATTCATCTGAACTGAAACATATTGCCAACTAATTTGTATTTATTCATTAAGATTTCTAAGCATTTTAATTGTCTAATTTAACTTTTGTCTTATTCACAAGAGCCACTCAGGTATGGTTTGTTTAGGGGTGCTTTATTTCTTGGTGCTCATGAAAGGTCAGAGGACTCCCTGAACAGAGCCATTGTGGTAAAGATAGTCTTAGCTGTGGCTAGCAGGCAGCAAGAAAAAGTAAAAACTCTGAAGTCTCTCAAAGGTGATTTAATTTTCTTGTCAGGGCATGCTCCAAATAGTGTAACGTAGTTCCATCCACCAAAATTCCAACACAGGAAAAACAAAATACAAACAAAAAGTAAAGAGAAAAAAATAAAAATAAATAACAAAAAAAATATTTTACATGAGAAAAAAATCAAACACGTTGGCTACTGGCCCAACAGTCACCTTTGTTCTCTATCCCCCCTTTTGTCCAATCAGACTCTTTATAGTTGATGCTCCTCCCCTCAAATTCAAACGTACCAATGGCAAGGCTGACTCAAATACAATCTACATAACTTATTTATAAGATCATATTTAACATCAACATTGAAACATTAATATTAGCATCTTCTTTATCAAGCTCTATTTTCATCATGAAAATCAACGAGAATCTTAAAAGACATGCAATCAATGTAATAACATTCAATATTTTCAATAATTGAACTCCTCCTCCTTTGGGAAAGTATAAGTCAGGCTTCCTGTTCGTGAGCCTCTCCTTTTAGGAAGTTCCAGGAAGAAGGTAAGACAAAGAGATTCACCATTAACAAACAAATCATTATTTGTATACTTTACATTCACCTTTTCTCATTTACAGTCACAAAAGGCTAAGACCAACAAAATAACAAAATAATAGTAGCAATAAATTGTGCACCTTTCATTTGAGACATGTGTGAAACAAACAATGATTAAAATTATCTTAAACACAAAACCCATTGTTTGGTTCTTTGAATTGAAAGTTACATACCTCACTTCATCAACCCCCCCCCCCCCCCAGCCAGACACCAGTGCAGTATCCTCGAATTACTATTCTGCATTGTTTGCATCCAATTCAAAGCTTGGTGGTCAGTTTGCAGGGTGAATTCCCGCCCAAGTAGATAATATCGGAGAGATTCAATAGCCCACTTCATCGCAAGGCCTTCCTTTTCAATTGTTGAATATCTTCTCTCTCAATTAAACAGTTTTCTACTCAAGAACAGTACTGGCCTCTCACTCCCAGGCTCTCCTTGGGCCAAAACTGCTCCCAGTCCGACATCCGAGGCATCCACCTGCACAAGAAACTTCTTCAAGAAATCAGGGCCAAGCAAAACTGCTTCTTTACATAATATATCTTTAAGTGCTGTGAAAGCTCCTTCGCTCTCCACTGTCCAGTGAAACTTAGGGTGTACTCACACTAGTCTTAGCTGTGGCTAGCAGGCAGCAAGAAAAAGTAAAAACTCTGAAGTCTCTCAAAGGTGATTTAATTTTCTTGTCAGGGCATGCTCCAAATAGCCATGGAGCACACTGCCATGAACCGGGCCCAAGTACGATTGTACCCCCCTCCCCACTCCCCCTCTGGCCTGCACTCACATAGAGTTTCAGCATTCGTGCCGGAGCACGCTTATGTCATTATGGTGCGACGGTTCGGGATGAACAGAAGAGCGGCGCTCTCTGGAACACAATGTCACAGTCCACAGCTTTCTTTGTGGATAATTTTGTGCCGTTTGGTCCACAGCCCTCTCACAGCCTGTTGTTAAACAGATGTTTCGCCTTATTGGCGCAGAAAATTTTCACGAAATCGTGCTGCTCGTATGAGGAGGTTTGCACGTCACGCGTCCTGTTCCACGCTCCAGCACGGTTAGCACTCACACTGCATGCGAACCGCGCCGGGTCCAACTGAACCGGGCTCTGGCCCACCTCTTCCAAGCGGGCCAGGGCCGGCCAATCGGAGCTGCGCCCGGGCACGGTTCAGAGCACTCACACTAGTCAAACGGAACCGCGCTTTGGTGGTCAAATGCACTCAGGCACGGTTCAAACTGGCTAGTGTGAGTACACCCTTAGAAGGACTCTTTTTGGTGAGGTCAGTCAATGGGGTAGCCCAGAGTTGCGAAATGGGGAATAAAATATGGCGGTGCCACCCAATTAAGACAAGGAATGATCTTGTCAAGTCAAGTCAAGTCACATTTATTTATATAGCGCTTTTCACAATACAGATTGTATCAAAGCAGCTTCAAAGTGATAACATGAAAGTCAGTACAACACAGATCAATAATATTGTTAAATATTAAATAAACCCAACTAAGCAAGCCAAAAGCAAGGCAACAGTGGCAAGGAACCAAAACTCCATCAGATTAACCTTGGGAGAACCCAGGCTCAGCTGGGGGCCAGTTCTCCTCTGGCTTACATTCATATTGTTTATATATAAATATTAAATATAAATATTGTTTATATGTAACATGGTGCCATAACATATCGCCAGCATTGAGTCATCTCTTCACAGGCGTTGGGGCATCTGAATTCCCCGTGAGAGGCTGGATACAAACTGGACCTGACGAATGCCATTTTTCTCGGGACAACAGCTCCCGAAACCAAAACGGCCGAACCGTTTGTCTAAAAGGCTGTCGAGCCCCACTGGTGCGTTAAGCAGTTTCAGTGGCAAACGGTTCCGTATGGCATAACAGAGGACTAAAAGGTAAGCATTATGTGAATGCTTTGACTAAAGAGATGCGTTTTTAGTCTAGTTTTAAACTGTGTCAGTTTTAAACTGTGTCAGAAAGCCTCTGACCGTCTCGGGAAGGCTATTCCAGAGTTTTGAAGCTAAATGCGAGAACGCCCTGCCTCCTTTAGTGGACTTAGATATCCTAGGAATGACCAGAAGCCTTGAATTTAGTGATCTTAAAGAACGCGGTGGATTGTAGGGCGAAAGAAGGTCCGTTAAGTACATAGGAGCTAAACCATTTAGGGCTTTATAGGTTAGTAGTAGTATTTTGTAGTTGATACAGAACTTAATAGGTAACCAGTGTAGAGATGATAAAATCTGTGTTATATGATCGTATTTTCTTGACCTAGTAAGAACTCTAGCAGCTGCATTTTGGACTAACTGTAGCTTGTTTATTGAGGATGCAGGACAACCAGCTAATAAAGCATTACAGTAATCTAGTCTCGAGGTCATAAATGCATGAACTAACTTTTTTGCATCAGAAACAGATAGCATGTTACGTAGCTTAGCAATGTTTCTAAGGTGGAAAAAGTGGCTTAGGCCACGTTTACACAAAGCCGGGTATTTAGCAAAACGAATATTTTCCCCTCTCCGTTTTTCAAAAATAACATCGTTCACACACCCGCATAAATACGCCGTAGAGCGCCATCATAACTATGCTAAACCTAAGGCGGCAGTGTAGGGGTTAAAGATAAAGCCATGCAAGCCAATCAGAATCCTGGAATCGACAAGAGAGAACCTAAAACGCCGTTTCTCCCCAGTTTACACGACAACAAATATCCGGCGTTTTCAAAAATCTCCACTTTGCCCAGAGTTTTTAGAAATACTCGTTTCAGTGATAAAAACGGCGTTTTCGTGTAAATGAGAGGGCAAAACGCAGAGAAATATCTGCGTTTTCCATCGTGTAAACGGGGCCTTAATCTGACCTTCTTGTAACATATGAAATATGATTTTCGGAAGACAAGTTGCAGTCTAGTATAACACCCAGGTCTTTTACTGTAGTGGATAAAGTAACGGGACATCCATCTATATTAATGTTGTATTGTAAGAGGTTTTGTGAGTAGGTTTCTGGACCAATAAGTAATACTTCCATCTTATCTGAATTTAATAGCAGGAAATTATGCGTCATCCAGCATTTTATATCTTTGAGGCAGTCTGTCAATTTAGATGAGTTAGTGTTTTCGTATGGTCGTTGATGAAATATATAGTTGAGTGTCATCAGCATAACAGTGGAAATTAATTCCATGTTTTTCTTATAATATTACCAAGTGGCAGCATATATATTGAGAATAGCAGAGGGCCTAAAACCGATCCTTGCAGTACTCCATAGTCTACTGGCGTTATCTTTGATTTTTCCCCATTTAAACAAACAAAATGGTAACGGTCCAAAAAGTACAATCTAAACCAGCTTAATGCCTGTCCCTGAACACCAGTGTAGTTTTGTAGTCGATCCAAGAGTATTTTATGATCTATAGTGTCGAACGCAGCGCTAAGATCAAGTAGGACTAGTATTGAGAGACAGCCTTGGTCAGAAGCTAAAAGTAAATCATTTGTAATTTTAACTAGCGCAGTTTCTGTACTATGATGCGGTCTGAATCCTGACTGGAATTTTTCATAGATATCATTTTCTTGCAAAAAAGAGCACAATTGAGCGGACACAACTTTTTCTAGTATTTTGGACATAAATGGAAGATTTGAAATGGGTCTGTAATTTGCTAAGTTATTTGGATCTAATTGCGGTTTCTTAATGAGAGGTTTTATTACTGCCAGCTTGAATATTTTTGGAACATGACCTAAAGATAAAGACGAGTTAATAATGTTGAGGAGAGGCTCTTCCACTACAGGTAACACTTCTTTCAGTAGTTTAGTGGGTATTGGATCTAATAAACATGTTGTTGGTTTAGATGCAATGATACGTTTATTTAGCTCTTCCTGTCCTATCGTTGTAAAGCGGTGTAGTTGTTCTAGAGGGGCCATAATTGTTTCTCACTTGATCTCAATTGTTTCTTTGTCTGAGGCCTTTGAATGTTTTGAATAGACTTAAGCTTCTCCACTTGTGGCTTAATCTGACCATGGCCAGTGAGGTATCCCAAATACTTCACCTCTGTTTGTGTTTTGGTGGTATTAATTGTGAGTCCAGCTTTCTGAAGCCTTCCTAGGATATCACTAAGATGATCTAAATGCTTCTTCCATGTTCCACTGTATATCACTACATCATCTCAAATATGCTGCTGCATATTGGTCACACCCAGCAAGTACATTGTCCACAAGTCTCTGGAACATTGCTTAGTGCTCTGTGTAACCCGAAAGGCATTACATTATACTGAAAGAGTCCTGTGGGGGCACGGAAAGCAGTATATGGCTTACAGGATACTATCCTTTGCATAGGTCTAATGTCTCACCATTTGGGAAGGTTCGATTATTCCCATCTCCAACATTGTGTCAATCTCCTCCTTCAGTTTCTCTACCTTCCTCTCAGGAACTGGATAAAGCTTCTGTTGAATTGGAAATTCCTCTTTCAAGATGATGTTACGGGTGATCGCTTTGGTGACGCCCGGTCTTTCCTGGAAGAGAGATGGAAAAGATTAGACGTACCTCTGCGAGTTGTTGTGGTAACACTTTATAATAACTACATGCTAATAATCATTAGTTAAGCATGAGTAAACAGTTAATTCCTCATTCATAAAGCATTAATAGACATTGATAAGCAGTTTATAAATACAGCTACAAATATTTTTCTTCTTGATTTAAAAGCATATCTATAAATTGTTTAATAATTGCATTTTCATCCTTTATTAATGATCGATTTATCATTTCTAAATGAAGAATTGCATTTTTTATAAACCAGTTATTTAACAGTTTTCAGTGGTTCATAAGATTACTTAGAGCGTGTAAGTAAATGATTAATAAACTATTTAAACATACATTCATACATCTTATTATTCAGACATTTTAGGGCTCTATCTTGCACCCGGCGCAAATGACTTTATACACTGACGCATTTATCATTCCTATTTTGCACTCGCGCCAAAGCGGGCTTTTTTCCTCCACAGACGCACGTCGGTAAACTAACAAATGAACTTGCGCTTCCTGGGTGGGTTGGCGCAAAAAGGAGGCGTGTGTGACGCAAACAATCCCTGGTGCTATTTTGCAGTTCCAGAAAACAATTGCGCCAATGACCAGAAAAAACCTGGTCTAAAGTCAGTGGCGCATTGCGCGTACATTCAGATGCTATTTTAAGCGTGCATGCTTGGCCATAATACAGAGTGTGAACAACGCGCATACACTGTAGATGATTCTCTCATCAACACAGATGCATTTTACTTTTGCAAATGATACATTATTATACGGAAAAATATATAAACATGAGGGAAATCATTGTTGTGTCCATGATGATGGGAAAAACAGGCATAAAGCTTACACATTTACCCAAATTATTATATGCATGTTTAACCCAAAGCTAATTTGGGTGGGTTTGTCCCATCCCCAGTGTCCCTTCTCTTTCTTTTACGGCCCTGACGAGAACATCGTTCTACTCGGCTGTGAACCGATGCTGAAGCGCGCCTGGTAAATGCGCGTTAAAATGGAATTGCGCCACGGAACAAGCGCATCTCGTTCATCATGCTCTTAAAGGGAATGTGATATGACGCTCTTATTGGTTTATTTCCGTTACGCCCAAACCACACCTATGAATAATGAAGCTACTCCAGACCAACCCCTTTTAGATTTGCGCCAGGCGCAAGAGGCATTTATCCCGCCGGGAAAATAGCAACAGCGCCGGATCCGCCCACAAAGTTAATTGCGCTTTGCGCTTTTGACAGTTGCGTTTTCAGATTCGTTAAAATAGGGCCCATAGTGTGATGGTTACTTAGTGTGTTAATAAATGCTTTATTAGCATGTATTTATGCTGTAATTTCAGGGTTAATTTGGGTAGTTATGAAGCATTAAGTAGTGGTAAGTTAACAATGTTTGTGAGCTCATCTAAAGTGAGGACTATTCATGCCTTGTAAAGCATTTATAAAGGAGATTTAAAGGCTGTTAAATATTTCTATGTTCTGTATCACTATGTTGTGTTTGTTACATTTTAATGTTTAGAAGATTGACAAGCTTGTAAATGTCCTTTATAAATGCTTTACAAGGCATGAATAGTCCTCACTTTAGATAAGCTCACACACATAGTTAACTGGCCACTTACCTAGATGCTTTATAACTACTGTATTTACTACATTTACTTACACTTTCTAAATGATCTTATGAATGACTAACAAACTCTCTTAAATAACTGGTTTGTAAATAATACTATACTTTTAGATAATATTAATTGATCATTAACAAAGGATGAAAATACTATTATTAAATGCATTATACATAATAAATCAAGATAAAAAGCATTTATAGCTGTATTTATAAACTGCTTATTAATGTCTATTAATGCTTTATAAATGATGAATTAACTGTTTACTCATGCTTAACTAATGATTAATAGCATGCAGTTCTTATAAAGTGTTACTGTTGTTGTTGTTGGTGTTGTTCACCTAAATGTAAATTATGGCCATGATCTTTCTAGCCTGGTTCAGACCAGACTCTAGTACATTTGATTCGTACATAGAGTCTGGCCCCCTCCATTGAGAAACGTTTCCTTCCTTGTAGGCGGGTTCACTGTTAAAGTTCAAAACTATTGGATCTGCCCAGAGTCACTCAGGATCTGCCATAGCCAATCGCTAACGTGTGGTCGTGAGTGACGTATATCATGCGCCGAAACGGCTGGAAACAGCAAGTCCGAATATCAGGATTATGTTTACAATAGGATTTCAGTCAACGAGACCTGCAGGTTTTGTTAATCTAGGAACAACTATTAATTCGAAATGTATATTTGACACGAAGGACAGCGATGTATTCATTCAACGGTCGTATTCATTCAGCCGTGTCTAATCATTACAAATATGCAGACGCCGCTGCGGTCATTTCTGATCTGCCGCAAATGCTGTAACAGTTACACTGAATGATCTGTATATGTGTAATAAATAACAACTTTTCATATAACGTCTTATTGTTTCTTAATTAGCTTAATTATGGTCTTCAAAGTATGTGTTTGTACCATAGACTGTGGTTTGTACATTTTTATATGGCATTTTTTTATTAAAACAAATTAACCATCTAAAACTGAAAATATGGTCTTCAAAGTATGGGTTTTCACATTTTTATTTATGACAATTATTTAAAAAAATTTACAACCAATTTGTATGATTTACAACATGTAAAACTGACACCAACCTCCTGCGCGAGTAGACAAAGGGGCTCAAAGTGTTCTATTCATCACAAGAATCCGTAAATTTACTGTTGGGAATATGAGCTGACATGACTCCTGAGTGCATATTCAACAATAGTTTAGCAGCCAGGACTCAGGGCTTCCGAACACCAGGCTACAGCGTCCGTTCAAAATGTCACGGTCATCGTGCACACCGAGCGCTGCCCAGCACGAACTTCCAACCTTTCTGCCTCCTTCACTTGATCCTCCGTTAGTGCAACAAGAGGTGAGACGATAACAATCCGGCTTTAAATTCTGTATATTCGGCAGTTTCTTTTCCAACAACGGACCGAATAGCATTTCTCACGTCTTTCTCCGCTGCCAAACTCAAACTGACGCGCGCTACATCAACGTCATCGTTCTCAGCCACTCCCTCTATTCGCTGATTGGTCCTACAAAAAATTGATTTCTGGAAACCTAAGGCTATGGAGCGATCCCAGACGTAGTACTGAAGGAAAATGAAATCGAGCGGGAAGTGCGTAGAGGCGCAGCCAGGCTAATGATCTTCAGCTGAAAGTCGGATTGGTTCCATCTCTAACTCATCTTCTTCCTCCACGACTGCCTGCACCATCAGTACCACTTGATCTTTAGGTTCAAGCCCCCTCTCCTTAAACTCCCACAACAGGTTAACATGAAGGATCTTTTTAGGATGCTTTCTATCAGGACACAGAATCTCATATGTTACCAGGGCCAAGTTTTCAGGGTTATGACATCCGGACCCTGCCACTTGGCCAACAGTTTGCATGTACCTGAAGGTAACAGTACAAGAACTTTCTGTCCAGGTTGTAGGTTCTTTTCTCTGGCATGATTCTCGTACCATACCTTCTGTCTCTTCTGGGCATCTTGTAGATTTTCTTTGGCCAAAGTCAGAAATGTCTCCAACTTGTCCCTCATCTGTAATACATATGAGATGACACTGCACTGGGCTGGTGTCTCTGCCATCCATTCCTCTTTGAGCATGTCCAGGGAACCTCGAACTTGCCTGCCATACAAAAGCTCAAAAGGAGAGAAACCAGTTGAACATTGGGGCACCTCGCTATATGCAAACAAAAGAAAAGGAATCCATTTATCCAAATCTTTACCTGTCTCAGCCACAATTTTTTAGCATGCTTTTTAGTGTGCCATTAAAATGCTCAACTAACCCATCAGTTTGGGGTGAAACGATGTAGCCTTGGATACCTTTAATGCCCAATTGGTTATACAATAACTTCATCACATTAGCCATGAAATTAGTCCCTTGGTCAGTAATAATCTCAGATGGTACTCCAACTCTGGAGATCAAATCAATAAAACATTTCACAATGTGTTCAACCTGGATCGATCGCAAAGGGTACACTTCAGGATATCTACGTTGCAAATTCGCAAATTACTAGGGCAAATTGGTTACCTGAACTACTCTTCACTAAAGGACCAATTATGTCCATACCTATTCAATCAAAAGTAGTGCCAATGATTGGTAAGGGCTGCAAATAACAACTTTGATCTGCCTTACAGACAGGAGCTACAAATTGGCACTCAGAACAGGTCTTACAGTAATCTTGTACTTCCTGATACATTTTGGGCCAGTAGAATCGTTGACTAATTCGCCCATGAGTTTTCTGCTGACCTAAATGTCCAGACCATGGTATTGTATGACCCAGATGTAAGATAATCTTACGCAGTTCAGTAGGCACAACCAATCTTGGACTCTGTATCTGCCATATACAAAAGATTGCCTTTTAAGATAAACTAATCCCCACCAAACTGTGGTACACCCACAGGCTTACCATCTACCTCACACAATTTTTGATACAGAGGTTGTAAGGTAACATCTGACCTCTGCAATTCCCCAAATTGTCAGGCATCCTCCATTGAGAATCAATGAAATCTGACTCAGGTCCAGGGAAACATGGTACAACCTCCTGGGCCTTAACTTTCCCCCTTTGTTTGTCTTGCATTCGTTGTCTTTTATTCTTTCTAACCTTCCCCTCAGACCAAAACAAATCCGCATGGGCATTAGGTAGGGGTTGTAGCCCTTTAGTTTGTGATCGAGTTACTACTGCACAAGTTTTGGGTGTTGCATTGACCAGATCAGTTAAAGAGGGAAAATCATCACCTAACACCACATCATATGCCAGATTGTCAATTACCCCCACCCTCAGTAGAAATGCCTGTCCATCAATTACCATGGATACACCAGTAGTTGGATAGATATTTTCTTCCCCATGTACACAACCTAAACATACTTTACCCCATAGTTTAACATTTCACAGTTCAGTAAATGCAATTTTACCAAGGTTTGTGTGCTCCCCGTATCTACAAGTGCTTGAGCAGGATGACCATTGACAATTACTGATAAAATATGTCTATGTTTGTCAGTGGATTTCACCAGTTCATTAGACCACTCCTCTTCGAGGAACATAACACATGTTCGTTACTTTGGGTTTTCTTAATGGGCAAAGAGATGCCTTATGCCCAGGCTGCTGGCAGTAAAAACAGATTAGAGCCCCCTTAGCAAAAGTAGAAGTTTTCCCCACTACCCCCACAGTCTGATCACTGGGCTCCTCAGATTTGCCCTTACCCACAGTACCTCGTAGAAACCGAGACGTTCATCCATCCCAGCATATGCTTCTAAGGTCTTGCCTGTCAACAGAGTGACAACTCGAGCCACCCATTAATCCGTTAGCCATCCCTGAGGGAAGGAAAGCACAACACTAATCGAGCATCTCCTGGGGTCTTCTCAGTGAGAAGGGCACCAGTTGATGAAGAGGTTTCACTTCAACGCATAGACATGTCTTGTGGACAACGCCCTAGCGGAAGTGATGGTAGCCACCACCGTTGGTGGTGCGACCAGAATGGCCTGCTCCTCATCCTCCCTGAACTTGCGCAAGGGTTGTGCCGAGCATGCCCTCGGTCAGGGAATAATACTGGGCGCAATGGGTCGAGTTGTGAGAGGCAAACAGATCTATCAGTGCGTCCCCGAACTGGTCCCAAATCAGCTGGACCGACTGGGGATGGAGTCGCTATTCTCCAGTGAGGGGCTGAAGCCGGAACAGCTCGTCGGCTGCGCGGTTCAGGGCTCCGGGAATATAAATGGCATGAAGGGACCTCAGATGCTTCTGACTCCATATGAAGAGGTGGCGGCGGAGTTGCGACATATGGCGGGAGCACAGACCATCTTGATGGTTGATGTACGCTACAGTTGTGGTATTGTCTGTTCGGACTAGTACATGCTGGTTCTTAAGCACGGCTCGGAAGTGGTGCAGAGCCAGCTGTACAGCCAGCAACTCGAGGCAGTTGACGTGCCATAGGTGCTGGGGTCCTGTCCAGGAGCCCGCGACAGCACGTCCATTGCACATGGCACCGCAGCCCGTGGCAGAGGCATCTGCTGTTACAACAACATGCTGGGAAGCAAGTTCCTGGGACACGCCGGCCTGTAGAAAACTGAGGTTCCTCCCCGGGGTGAAGGTCTGAGGGCAGGTCGGAGTAACTGGTACTCGGAGAGTGCCGTGTTGCCATGCCCACCTCGGGACTCGGATCGTGAAGACCAATACTCAAGCGGTGTCATATGAAGCATTCCGAGCGGCATTGCTGCGGCTGCGGATGCCATATGCCCCAAGAGCCTCTGAAAAGGTTTCAGTGGAACTGCACTCTTGCCCTCAAACTGTCTCAGGCAAGTCAGCAGTGACTGCATTGCACTCGCTCGTAAGCTGCGCGGACATGGCGACCGAGTCGATATCCATACCGAGAAAAGAGGTCCTCTGCACGGGACCAAGTTTGCTCTTTCCCAGTTGACCCAAAGGCCCAGACGAGCAAGGTGCCGGAGCACTAGGTCCCTGTGTTCGCAAACCTGATCTCGAGAGTGAGCTAGGATCAGCCAGTCGTCGAGGTAATTCAGGATGTGAACCTCGTGTTCCTGGAGGGGAACAAGGGCTGCCTCGACGACCTTCGTGAAGACGTGAGGAGACAGGGCTAGCCCGAAAGGGAGAATCGCGTACTGATATGCCTGCCCTCGAAAGCAAACCATAGGAACGGTCTGTGTCCAGGGAGAATTATGTAGAACTTTACGGCTAATACAATTTAAAGGGATAAATTCACCCCCTCACAGTTATCATGAAGGGCAAAATTCACGATAGACCAAAACAACTATTTGCCACCAGTCTGTAAACATGTTTTTTTTTCTGCTGTGAAGTTGGGTATTTTAACATGGGGAGATACAGATTTGACTCGGTTTTGCA